>CAUYLG010045075.1:0-55549 GCA_963573385.1 Cacajao melanocephalus | reverse complement strand
TGTATAAAATGGGGAGATTTGAGCAATGCCACCTCCCAGTTCTGACATGCCCAGGAGAACCTGCAGAAACAGGTAGTCAGGGAGTATTGGTCAGTGTCAGGCAGGAGGCATCAGAGAAATGCCCAGATCTCCTGTCTGCACCCTATGTGCAGAGGGACTTAGAGAACATGTTGCTTGTGAACCTGCCCTGACGCAGCCCTCTTGTTCCCATTCCCCAGGACACCGTGGGGGGTAGGTTTGATGCCACTCAGGCATTTGTTGGGGAGCTCAGCCAGTTCAATATATGGGACCGCGTCCTTCGCGCACAAGAAATTGTCAACATCGCCAACTGCTCCACAAACATGCCGGGCAACATCATCCCGTGGGTGGACAACAATGTCGATGTGTTCGGAGGGGCCTCCAAGTGGCCCGTGGAGACATGTGAGGAGCGTCTCCTTGACTTGTAGCCGCCTTCTCCTCTGTCCAGGAGGCTGAGATCAGGCTGTTCCCATGGAAGTTCAGGGCCATTGACTCCCCCACTTAAACTCTTGCCAGCCTGGGCTCAGGGTCCCAAGAGCTCATTCACCTGGAATCTCTGAGACCAGGGCTGGGGCAGTGTCTGTCATTGGCTTGTTCCCTATCAAGATTCTGTTTCTGTTCAAAGTAGTGCTGGGGTCCCCAGGGAAGATGCCCCAAGCCACGAGTGGGCGAATATCTGCCTTCCTGCTGCAAGTGGAGGCAGGTCCATCACCCCCTCTTCAGAGCCCCTGTAAATGCTATTGCAGCCTGAGCCCTGTTGCCCTCCTGTTCCTTGGTGTCCAGTGCACCCCTTCTGTCTATCCCCTCTCACGGCTGTGAAGCCGTCCCACTGGAGTGCCCGTGTCCCTTGTGCATTGTGTCCCTGGTGGCTGAGCTCACAGCAAGCGGCTACCCCGCTGATCTGCAAAAGGGCCTCTCCCTTTGTGTTCTGTGCATTGTGAATCTTCCCGTCTGGAGAACGCCCAGGCTGCCCAGACAAAGTCCTGCCTTCCCCAAAGCAGTGGGGGTGTCTGTGGCTCCAGAAAGGGGGCGTCAGGGGGAGCTCATAAAGGAGAAGGGCTGTGCTCGCCGGCCCCTCCCCCCATCATCTCTTCCTTAGACCAATGCTTTGACTGAATCATCACTAGCTATGGCATTAAAAGGCCTCTCTTCTCATCTGGTGCCAAAGGTTCCATTGCAGCTTTTTACAACCATCCGGTGTGGTTTGGAGGATTTGTTTTTTTTTCCCCCAACAGAAAAGAACAGCCATTAGAAGAAGGCTCCCATTTTTTGATGTTCCACCCCACTGTGAAGAGTGTGCTCGTTTTAAATTCATGTTGATTCCTGTAAGCACTGGACTGTCTTCATCAAGTATTTCCCCGCAGAACTCTTTAAGAAAACGGAGATCATTTGGCTGGAGATTTGCTGAGTGACTCCAAGCTACTCACTGTCTTGGACAGGGGTAGTCATTTATTTTAAAGATAAAGTGACGAAGTGGGGAAATTTATAAAGCTAAATATTATATATTTTATTTTTCATACATGTTTGAAGTGCAAATCTGTGGATATTCCATTTGTAGGACCAAGTCGACACGCCCATCCTGACATTGTATGCTACGAGAACTCTTCTGATGATGGAATTCTGATTAAAGTGCACTGAAAGATGCTTCCGTGTTTGTCTTCCTTGTGTTCTGGGGCTGACGGTGGGAAGGGCAGGGCTTTGCCAGAAGTTTCTGGCAGAAGAATGATGTCTCTGGTTTGCCAGGGCCTGGCCATGGTGGCCATACTCAGGCCTGCATCTGGTGGGTTCGGGGGCATTGAGGATGGTTGGAGGAGGGTGTGGTCCAGCTCTCCATCCTTCCTATTTCAATGCCTGGCTCAGGCTGTGGGTGCCCAGCAGGCTCTGCCCAGGCTCCTTGTCCCCAGCCCACCCCTGTCTCAACCAGGAGATCCAGTTTAGCTACAAGACCCGCAGCCACCTTCCAGGTGTGGTATCTGCCTAGCGTCTACCCTGTGCAGGGGTTCTTTAGACATCATCTCATCGTATCCTCCCTGAAAGAGCTAATCCCGTTTTACAGGTGAATACACAACAATTAAAGCTACTTTGGGATCATGCCAGTAGAGGGTGGAGCTGGACTCAAAGCCTGCCTATGGCTCTGAGGACTCTGTCCCTCCCACGGCTTACTCCCACTCACTTCAAGGGGCCCAGTGCCATTGTGTCCTCCCAGAGCCACCTCTCTGTGCCCACCTGGCCCTGGTTGGTGTATTGATGGTCATGCCCCCTTCACAAGCATTAGATCTCCCTGCCACCACCATCATTTCCACTTTTATAGCTTTACTCTGTCTTGGTAGCTGCAGAATGTAACTTGGTTTGTCCCTTTTCCGAATAGCAATGTCAATTTGTCTTATAATAGCAGGGCAGAGCCCAATCTTGGAGCCAACTGATGCCATATGCCAGATGTACTTGATACCAAGGCTGAAATGGAAGCCGTAGCTTCTAAAACCAAGACCAGCAGGTCACAGTTTCGAGTCTGTTTTTGATGTTGTGAAGTATAACTTGGCAAGAACTGACTCAGTGGTACTGGGTAGAACATGAAATGAGGCCAGGTGCGGTAGCTCACACTTTGGAAGGCTGAGGTGGGTGGATCACCTGAGGTCAGGAGTTCGAGACCAGCCTGACCAACATGGAGAAACCCCATCTCTAATAAAAATACAAAATTAGCTGGGCATGGTGGTGCATGCCTGTAATCCCAGCTACTTGGGAGGCTGAGGCAGGAGAATTGCTTGTACCAGAAGGTGGAGGTTGCAGTGATCCGAGATTGTGCCATTGCACTCCAGCCTGGGTAACAAGAGTGAAACTCCATCTCAAAAAAATAAAACAACATGAAATGAGGCCAGATACCCTGCTCGAGGACCTTTGGAACTCAAAAGTGCTGAGACCAGGTGGAGTGCAGTTTGTTTTTAATCCCCTTCATGCTGGAAACACCAGCTACTCAGATCTCCCCCTGAAAGGTGCTGAGGGGTTTCCTCATTTCACCTGCATGCCAGGTGCTGATTTGGGCCAACTTGTTTCCCTGGCACTGGCTCCCCCAAGAGCATCTCTTTGCATCAGGGCTTCGGAACCCCTGCTGAGTCAGATAACTTCCTCCCTGCAGCTGGAAGAGCTTTGAGGCCACAACATAGGATCAAAATGCTGCTTGCTAACCTGACCCGAAGATGAGAGAACCACCTCTCATATCATAGCTGCACACTGGTCCTCCTGTTGGCAGTTTGGTCCTCCTGACAGACAAGCAGAAACAAGAATCATTTATGCAATCCAGCAAGTTCCTTATGCTTTGACCTGCCCGTGTGAAGGAGACCCATGGCCTCAGTTTCCCCCACTCAAGACCCTTATCCTTTGTACAATGCTGGAAAAACACTGATAGCAAACTGGATTCTCCAAGATGGGTGGGGTAGAGATTGCCCTGGATAATGGAATATTCAGGTTGGTTAAGGGTTGTCATGGAAACTAGCCAAATGATCAATGATTAATGAATTGAAAAGTAATAAAATGCGGCTAAATCAAAGGCAGCCTGGGACCAGGTCTCTACCAATAGGAAAGGCAGACCAAGATCCTTCCCTGCCTCTGGGGGACTTCAACACCAGCTCTCCTTATACAGAAGTTCTCAGAAAGAAAAGATGACTTCCTTTTGAGCACAGATATTATTATTCATTCTATCAACAAATATTTTGGGCACCTACTATGTGTCAGCAACTATTCTAGGCACTAGAGATGCAATGGTGAGCAAGATAGCAGAGTTCTCCTTTAAATGAAGATTAATTTCAGTGGGGTGTATAGATAGAAGGCAAATATATATATTTTTTTTAAATGCTGGTGATGTGATAGGGAGTAACTGGGGCACTACTTTCTGGGGACACATTTCAGCTGGGACCTAATTGAAGAGAAGGAATCATGAATGAAATCATGGATGGAACCTTGAAGACAGAGGGAACAGCCAGTGTGAAGGCCCTAAGGTAGAGAGCTGAGCTCGGATGTTCAAGAGAAGAAACAGCCAGGGTGGCTGCATTCACTGGGGAGGGGAGGAGTGGATAGAATGAAGAGATTGTAGGGTCTGATCACAAAGGGCCCGTGTTGAGATCTTAAAGAAATGGGAAGTCTGGAGGTTGGTTGGTTGGTTGGTTTTTGAGAAGGAATTTTGCTCTTATTGCCCAGACTGGAGTGTAGTGGCGCAATCTTGACTCACTGCAACCTCCGCCTCCCTGGTTCAAGTGATTCTCCTGCCTCAGCCTCCTGAGTAGCTGGGATCACAGGCATGTGCCACCAAGCCTGGCTAATTTTTTATATTTCTAGTAGAGATAGGGTTTCTCCATGTTAGTCAGGCTGGTCTTGAACTCCCAACCTCAGGTGATCCGCTTGCCTCGGCCTCCCAAAGTGCTGGGATTACAGGTGTGAGCCACTGCACCCAGCCAAGTCTGGAGGTTTTAAGCAGAGGAGTGATAATTTGATTAATACTGTAAGACCACTACTCTTCCTGGTGGCTTAGGAAGAAACTGTAGAGCATTGTAAATCGAAGTAGACAGACTCAATGATGAGGTTACTGTACTAGTCCAGGTGAGAGGTCATGATGACTTGGACTAGGGAAATAGCAGAGGAGACAGAAAAAAAGTGGAAGGATTTAGGATATACTCGGAAGCAGTCAGCAGGACGTGCTGATATTTGGAATTTGGGGAGAGAAATAAAATACAACTTTTAAAAACTTAAACTCCAAGTAGGATAAACTGAGAGAGATTCACACCTAGAAACATCATAAACTGTTGAAAACCAACTAAAGACAATTTTGAAAGCAGGAAGAGAGAAGAGATTCAAGATATACAAGGAGTCCTCAATAAAATTTATAGCTGAATTCTCATCAGAATCTATGGATGCTAGAAGACAGAGCGATGACACATTCAAACTGCTGAAAGATAAAGATTGTCAACCAAGAATCCTATATTTGACAAATCCATCCTTCAAAAATGAAGGCAAAATTGAGACATTTCAAATAAACAAAAACTGACAATTTAACATTAGTAGATCTGCTCTACAAAAAAAAAATACTAAAGGGAGTCCTTTAGATAGTAACTCAAATCAATGAAGGGCATTGTTAAAGGTAGCTATATATGTAATTATAAAAGCCTAAGTGTACTTTTTTGTTTATAACTCTTTTTCTATCTGATTTTAAAGACAACTGCAGACTGGCGAGGTGCCTCATACCTGGAATCCCAGCCCTTTGGGAGGCCAAGGCAGGTGGATAATGAGGTCAGGAGTTTGAGACCAGCCTGACCAACATGGTGAAACCCTGTCTCTATTAAAAAATACAAAATTAGCCAGGTGTGGTGGTGTGTGCCTGTAATCCCAGCTACTCAGGAGGCTGAGGAAGGAGAATTGCTTGAACCCAGGAGGCAGAGGCTGCAATGAGCCGAGATCACACCACTGCACTCCAGCCTAGGTGACAGAGCGAGACTCCATCTCAAAAAAAAAAAAAAAAAAAAGACAAGTGCATAAAGCAATAATTGTAAATTTGCATTGGTGGGCATAAATGTATGAAGATGTAATTTGTATGACAATAGCAGAACAAAAGAGTGGAAAGGAAGTGAAGCTATATAAAAACAAATTTTTTGTTGCTATTATAATGAAGTTGGTATTAATCTAGATTCAATCATTATATATTAAGATGTTAATTGTACCTCAGGCAACCACTAAGAAAATAACTTGAAAGAATGTATTAAAGAAAACAATAGGGAATTAAAATACTACACTACAAAATACTCATTTAACATAAAAGGAGGCAGTAATGGGAAATAAGCAAACATCAAACACATTAATTAGACACATAAAAGATAGCAAAATGGCAGACATAGAACCTACCTTATCAGTAATTACGTTAAATGTAAATGTACTAAACATTCCAATTAAAAGGCAGAACAGGGTTTCACCAGTTTTGGCCTCCAACAACTCCCCTGACCTCAGGCGATCTGTGTGCCTCCACTTCCCAAAGTGCTGGGATTATAGGTGTGAGACACCACACCTGGGTTTAAATGACAAATTCTTAAACAACCAATGGGTCAAATAAGAAATCACAAGGGAAATCAGAAAGCTTAGAGAGAAATGAAAATGAAAACACGTATACCAAAACTTACAGAGCACAGCAAAAGCAGTGCTAAGAGGCAAATTTATAGCTAGAAATGCTTACATTAAAAAAGAAGATCTCAAATCAGCAGCCTAACTTTGGAAAGTAAAGAACTAGGAAAAAACAAACTAAGCCCAATGCTAGCAGAAGGAAGAGAATAATAAAGATCAGAGTAGCAGTAAATGAAATAGAAAATAGAAAAACAATAGAGGAGAACACCAAAATTGAAAATTGGTTCTTTGAAAACATTAACAAAATTGGCACACTTTTGGCTAGACTGACCAAGAAAAAAGACACAACCTGGCCAGGCGCAGTGGTCCATGCCTGTAATCCCAGCACTTTGGGAGGCCAAGGCAGGCAGATCACTTGTTGGAAGTTCGAGACCAGCCTGGCCAACATGGCAAAACCCCATCTCTACTGAAAATACAAAAACTAGCGGGGCGTGGTTGTACGTGCCTGTAATCCCAACTACTAGGGAGGCTGAGCCAGGAGAATCACTTGAACCCGGGAGGCAGAGGTTGCAGTGAGCCGAGATCATGCCATTGCACTCCAGCCTGAGTAACAGAGCAAGACTGTCTCAAAAAGAAAAAGAAAAAGAAAAAAAGGCACAACTGAAATTACAAAGGAAAGAGGGGGCAGTACTACTGATCTTACTGAAATAAAAAGAATTACAAAGGAATACTATGAATAATTATATGCCAACAAATTGGATAACCTAGATAAAATGACAGATTCCAAGAATGATAAACTACTGAAACTGACTTTAAAAAAAAAAAAAAGAAAATCTGAATATACCTAGTAAATAAATAGAGTTAGTAATTTTAAAATTTCGTGCAAAGAAAAACCCAGGACTAGATGTTTTCACTGGTGTATTCTACCAATCAAAGAATTAACACAAATCCTTCACAAAGTCTTCCAAAAAGTAGAAGAGGACAGTTAGGACTTCCTAACTCATATTATGAGGCCCTCATTACCCTGATACCAAAACCAAAGATATTACAAGAAAACTCTAGACCAGGCCAAGTATGGTGGCTCATGCCTGTAATCCCAGCACTTTGGAAGGCCAAGGTGGGCAGATAACCTGAGGTCAGGAGTTTGAGACAAGTCTGGCTAACATGGTGAAATTCTGTCTCTACTAAAAATACAAAAATTAGCCCAGTGTGATGGTGGGCGCCTGTAATCCCAGCTACTCGAGAGGCTGAGGCAGGAGAATTGGTTGAACCTGGAAGGCGGAGGTTGCAGTGAGCTGAGGTCACACCACTGCACTCCAGCTCAGGAGACAGAATGAAACTCTGTCTCAAAAAAAAAAAAAAAAGTAATTCTAGACCAATATCCTTCATGAATATAGACACAAAATCCTTAATGAAATGCTAGCAAAGTGAACCTAATAGGAATTAAGATAATACACCATGACCAAGTAGGAATTTATTCCAGGAATTCAGGGGTGATTCAGCATAAGAAAATCAATCAATGTAATACACTACATTAATAAAAAGAAGGAAAAAAGCCCATGTGATCATCTCTATAGACACTGAAAAGCACTTGACAAAATCCAAGACTCTTTCCTGGGAAAAGCACTTAATAAACTAGGAAGATTAGGGTACTTTTCACCATGATTAAGGGCACTTACGGAAAAATCCAAAGCTAACATTGGACTTAAATGGTGAAACCTGGACGCTGTCCTTATATGAGCAGGATGCCGGGCGCAGTGGCTGACGCCTCTAATCCCAGCACTGTGGGAGGCCAAGGTGGGCAGATCATTTGAGGTCAGGAGTTCAAGATCAGCCTGGCCAATATGGTAAGACCCTGTCTCTACCAAAAATACAAAAATTATCTGGGTGTGGTGGTGGGCTCCTGTAATCCCAGCTACTCGGGAGGCTGAGGCAGGAGGATCACTGGAACCCAGGAGGTGGAGGTTGCATTTAGCTGAGATCCTGACGCTGCACTCCAGCCTGGGTGACAAAGTGAGACTCCCTCTCAAAAAAAAAAAAAAAAAAAAAAAAGATCAGGAATGAACCAGATATTTATACTCTCATCACCTCTATTTATTACTGCATTGGAGGTTTTAGTAAGGAACTTAGGCAAGAAAATAAAATAAAATGCACCCAGATTGTAAGGAAGATGTAAAATAATCTTATAAAAATAAAGGAAGTAAAACTATCTTCTTTATAAGGTTATAAGGAATCCACCAAAAAACCCACTAGAGCTAATAAATAAACTTATCAAGGATCCAAGAACTAAGGTCAATATACCAAAAATCTACTGTATTTCTCCTGTATACATAATCAATGAACAATATAAAATTAACTTAAGAAAGCATTTCTATTTGCAACAGTGTCAGAAATTCAAATATCTAGGAATTCATTTATTTATTTATTTTTGAGTCAGAATCTCACTCTGTTGCCTAGGCTGGAGTGCAGTGGTGTGATCATAGCTCACTGCAGCCTCAACCTCCTGGGCTCAAGCAATCCTCCCACCTCAGCCTCCTGAGTAGTTGTGACTACAGGCTTGCACTACCATGCCTGGCTAACTTTTAAAAAAATTTTTGTAGAGATGGGGACTTTCTATGTTGCCCAGGCTGGTCTTGAACTCCCAGGTTCCAGCAATCCTCCTGCCTTGGCCTTCCAAAGTGCTAGGATTACAAGAATGAGCCACCACATCTGGCCAGGAATGAATTTAGTGAAATACAGGAGAGATTTGTACACTGCGATCCATAAAACATTGTTAAAAAGAATTAAACGCCTAAATAAATTGAAGGTTATCCATGTTTATTTTATTAGAAGATTTAATATTGTCAAGAAGGCTGGTTGGTGTGCAGCCTGGCCAACATGGTGAAACCCCATCTCTACTAAAAAATACAAAAATTAGCCAGACGTGGTGGTGTGCACCTGTAATTCCAGCTACTGGGGAGGTTGAGGCATGAGAATTGCTTGAACCTGGGAGTGGAGGTTATAGTCAGCGAGATCGTGCCATTGCACTCTATCCTGGGTGACAGAACAAGACTCTGTCAAAAAAAAAAAAAAAAAGACTACTGGTGTGAACACTCAGTGGGAAAAAAAAAAGTATGTTCAGATGTTGAGTCTGATGGCCCCACATATACATACACCAAGAGAGTATGAAAAAGTTGATTACTCCCTGTGATGGTTAATACTGAGTATCAACTTGATTGGATTGAAGGATGGAAAGTATTGTTCCTGGGTGTGTCTGTGAGGGTGTTGCCAAAGGAGATTAACATTTGAGTCGGTGGATTGGGAAAGGCAGACCCACCCACATTCTGGGTGGGCACCATCTAATCAGCTGCTAGTGTGGCTAGAATAAAAAGCAGGCAGAGAAACGTGGAAAGACTAGCCTGCCTGAGTCTTCTGGCCTCCATCTTTCTCTCGTGCTGGATGCTTCCTGCCCGCGAACATCAGACTCCAAGTTCTTCAGCTTTTGGACTATTGGACCTTCACCAGTGATTTGCCAGGGGCTCTTGAGTCTTTGGCCACAGACTGAAGGCTGCACTGTCAGCTTCCCTACTTTTGAGGTTTTGGGACTCGGCCAGGAGTCCTTGCTCCTCAGCTTGCAGACGGACTATTGTGGGACTTCACCTTGTGATTGTGTGAGTCAGCACTCCTTAATAAACTCCCCTTCATATATCCATCTATCCTATGAGTCCTGTCCCTCTAGAGAACACTGACTAATACATTCACATAATGAGGGTTTCTGAGTACAGCAGGGTAGGTCCCAGGAAGATCCAAAAATGGCTTGAGAGAGCAGAAAAAGAAGTCTGGTTAGGGAACAGGGCCAGGGTGAAGTGAATTTTCTGGAAGCCACTGAAGTATACATTGTAAAAGTAAAGGTGAAGTTGATGGCGTGTAAATTATATCCCAGGTTTTGTTGTTGTTTGTTGGTTTTAGAGACAGACTCTCATTGTGATAACTAGTAGTGCAGTGATGCGATCATAGGTCACTGCAGCCTCAAACTCCTGGGCTCAAGGGATCCTTCCATCTCAACCTGCCGAGCAGCTGGGACTACACATGTGTGCCACCACTCCTGGCTAATTTTGAAATTTTTTTGTAGAGGCAAATCTCTGCCCTGTTGCCCAGGCTGGTCTCAAACTTCTGACCTCACATGATCTTCCTGCCTGGGCCTCCCGAAGCACTAGGATTATAGGCATGAGCTACTGGACACAGCCTCATCTTTAAAAATAAGGTTTTGGACCAGGTGGGTAGATGCCATCTACTGATGAGGAGTTGGAGGAGGGCAAAAAGCAGGTCTAGGGGTGGGGGAAAATAAAGAGTTCTGTTTTGGACTTAAGTATGAGAATGTGTTTTAGGGTAACTGTCAAATGGGTAATTGGATTTGGGAAGAGGTCAGAGCTGGAGATAAAAAATGGGTTAGGCTGGGCACAGTGACTCACATCTATAATCCCAGTGCTTTGGGAGGTCAAAGCAGGAGGATCGCTTGAGGCCAGGAGTTTAAGACCAGCCTGGTCAACATTTCAAGACGTCTCTACAAAAATACAAAGACTAGCTAGTCATGGCGATGCATGCCTGTAGTCCCAGCTGCTCAGGAGGCTGAGGCAGAAGGATCACTTGAGCCTGGGAGGTCAAGGCTGTAGTGAGCCGTGGTCACACCACTGCACTCCAGCCTGGACAACAAAGCAAGACTCTGTCTCTAAAACAAATAAAGATAAATTTTTGGAAATTGGATTAAAAACATAGTCCTTGCCTCTAGGCACTCCCAGCCTCCCTACCATTTGAAAGTAAATATGCAGAAACAGACGTATTCATCCTGACTTACACCATTGACTCCTCACTGGCAGGAAGCATATTCATGCATAAGCCAATTTAATTCAACATGCATTATCCTACTGTGTGCAGTGTCTACACAAGTGAGACATAGTCCTCATTTCACAGTCCAGTATGAGAGACAGACAGTTAAGCCAGTTAAGCAAATTGCTGTATCAGAAAGCCTTCACCTAGCTAAGGCTGAGGGAGGGGCCGTTTCCATAGTGACTTCTTTAATCATCCATAGCCCTACCTTCAGCTACATGCCAAACTAGTAAAGAAGAGTTGTTGACCTCAGCCCAGGTGGCTCACAGAGCAGCCAGATGACTCTGCAAGGGGTTGGTATTGAGCAGTCACACAGAAGCAATTTGATTGTTTCTGGGAATTTCAACATGGTAAGAAGCTTGTCAAGGCCAAGATTGCGCATGTTGGGCTATATGACTTTGGCCTTGACAAACGGTGAGTTTCCCATTGTTTTCTCAAAGAAGCACAAGACAGATTTACCAGGTTGCTTTACTTTTCTCTTCAAAGCTATTCTGCTCTCTATGGTTGTTAGTGCAAATATTCACAGGCACATTTTAAAACCCTGTTCAGGCAGAAATAAGTCACAGAAGACTACAGCTGGGGGATGGATTGACATTGTCACTCATCATCATACACAAGCAATCATGCCCTTTGGGAATAAGATGGTCAACCCTGGCTTTCTGTGCTTAAGAGGGCAGCATAGATCGTGGAGAGTCTGTTTCTCAGCTCAAGACTCAGATCTTTTAAGAAATGTCACACCTGTTTATCATCTTTCTAGTATATTTCATTATGAGACATCACAGATACACCAGACACCAAGTATATGCATATGCACCTTTGAAAGAATAATCATAAATGAATATTTGTGTACCAATGACTCAGTTTAAGAAATATTTAGTTAGTGCTATTTTATACCAGGTACTTTGCTGAAATCAATGAACAAAAGAGAAAAAGACTCCTTACCTTGTGGATCTAACATTCCAGAAGAAGGAGAATGATGATAACTACTAAGCCAATTATATAATTTGGTAGAAGGTGATAAGTGCTCTGGGGAAGGGGGGTTGAAAATGTGGTTGTCCAGGATTCACGATTTAAGGTAGGGCAATGGAGGAGGCCTCTTCGAGAAGATGACATTTGATCTAAGACTTGATGGAGATGAGAGAATTTGCCACACGTATCTTTGCATGATCAAAGAACTATATGAGTTCTTCTGTGACTTGCTTTTTTTTTTTTCTTGATATTGTTTTTGAGATTTCTCCAAGCTGATGTGTGTGATTCATCAATTTTCACTGCCATCTAGTCTTTCCTGACTACATATACTGTGGTTTTCTATCCATTCTCCAACACAGGGACTGTTAGATGGTGCATATTTACTAATGCTGTGTGCAAGAATTTTCTCTAGGGCCAGTGCCTAGGAGTGGAATGGCTGGGTTGAAATTTAATAAACTCTGCCTTTAACTTGGAGAATTTAGACCATTTCCATTTATTGTGACTATTGATTACTGGTTTGGGGCAGATAAATAATGATGTCTTTGTCAAGATTTGTGTTGGCCTGTGGTCAAGGCTTGGGTCAAGGTTACAGTTAGATGTGGCAGAGATAGGTTGAGAGAGTTCCTCTCTCAGGTGGTAGGTGACTGAGGTCAGCCAGCTGGTGGGGCTGAGGCCCTGACTAGCAGGGCAAGGAAGGTCTGGCTGAGGCCAAGAACCCTGCCAGGGAGGAGACCTGCCAGCTGCCACCTGCCTCTGAGGCCTGATAGAGGCTTCCAGGAGCCTTATCCCAGCAAGTGTTCAGTGGCTTCCAGTCTGGGGATATGTCCTCAACTGAGTGTGTCTGTCTGCCATCTTTTACTCTGTGTCTGCACATCTGTCCAGGGACAGTGGAATGACTGAGCAAGCTGTCTGCCCCAAAGGGCAATGGGCCTGAGTGGGAGGAACTCTCTGGTATCCTTCCTCATGGTGCATGCTCTAAAGGCCCTGGATCTCCTGCCTGTTGGGCCTTGTGTGGCAGACGGGTTCCAAGAGATGGCCTTGCCTAGCATCTTCTCCATAGGTGAGCAGCCACCAGGTACAGGACCAGCTCAGCTGTTGCAGTCAGTGTTCATTTTCCCCAGGGCAGCCCTTCAGCTGGTCCCCAAGCTGCTCATTAGAAGCAGGGGCCTCTGATGGAGCTAAAGAATCCAGGTGTGGCATGGATTAGGAGGGCATCCTACCCCTAGTGGTTATCGGTTTAATTCTGCAGTGGAAAGAGCCAACTTTGTTGCAGGTCTCTCTATGGCATGGATGTGGAGGGTGAATTTCAAGCCTCACCAAACTGCTTCCAGCTCCTGGAGCCTGGACCATTCCTTGGGGACCTCCAAGAAGAGTCTGTGCCTGGGGACCTCTCCTCACAGCCCTACCTCCCATTCTATTTTAGGGATTGCCAATGCAAAAACAGGAAAATGAAAAAAATAAATACATATGAGCTTTCAGCAAAGAAGAGGCGGTTGGAGATGCCTCCCAGGAGACTTTCAGACCAGCTTCTCATGAGAATATTCGGACTCACTCCAGTTGGGGGCAATTCCAAGCATGGAGACCACGCCCATTTACAGGTGAGAATCCAAGGCCCCACACTTCTAAAAAAGCAGATGCTCCATCCTGGATCTCTCTGTAGTATTTCTGCATGCTAGCTCTGCACACCTCATCCCCTTACTAATAGGATATAGTCTATTTTTTACCCTTGAGATGTAATTTAAATATAAATGCAGCATTTGGCCTATTTATACATCAAAGGGTGTATGTGGACCAGTTAACCTGGAAACCTGTGGTGATGGGGACCGCCCCACTGGGAAAATCCAGGGTCCCTTACTGGTAGCTTAGACCTGTGGGGTTCTATTTCCATCTTCTCTCTGCGGAAACTTGCTCAGCAGACACTGTCCATGTGCATGACACCCACAGCCCTGACCCAGATTGTAGCTAGCCCTGAGCACATCTGCAGGGAAGCATGGCCCAGCCATCCTTCACCGCCACACAGCTGGTGACAGCTGAGCAGGACAAGCCCTCATGGCCTGAAGGCAGCAGGATGATATAGCTAAGTTCTGGGTCTCATTGCACTCGCTGTGTGGCCCTGGGCAAGCCACTTTCCCTCTCTGGGCTATCTGGAATGTGGCCGGGAGCTCACAACATCACTCTGTCCTGGAAGCCAGCCACGGGATCTTTACAACAACCCCTAGCAGGATGCACTGGATGATGATGGTTGGAATTCATTTTATTTTTAAAATTTCTATTTATTTTGGCCAGGCACACTGGTTCACGCCTGTAATCTCAGCATGCTAGGAGGCCGAGACAGGTGGACCACCTGAGGCCAGGAGTTGGTGATCCTGGCCAACATGGTGAAACCCCGTCTCTACTAAAAATACAAAAATTAGTCAGGCATGGTGGTGCGCACCTGTAGTCCCAGCCACTCAGAAGGCTGAGGCAGGAGGATCACTTGAAGCCAGGAGGTGAAGATTGCAGTGAGCCAAGATTGTGCCACTACACTCCAGCCTGGGCGACAGAGTGAGACTTCATCTCAAAAAAATACAAGTATTTATTTTTATTTTTTATAGGGACAGTGTCTTACTTTGCTGCCCAGGCTTATTTCCTAGCCTCAAGCGAACCTCTGGCCTCGGCCTCCCAATGTGCTGAGATTACAGGTGTGAGCTACCGCGCCTGGCCTGGAATTCACTTTAGCCACACCCCTCTGCAAACACAGGCCAGTTTGCTCTTCCCATTCAGAGATGAGGAAACTGAGGCTCTGGTAAAAGAAATGACTTGTCTGGCCGGATGTATGGTGGTTCACGCCTGTAATCCCGGCACTACGGGAGGCCAAGGGGGCAGATCACCTGAGGTCGGGAGTTCGAGACCAGCCTGACCAACATGGTGAAACCCCGTCTCTACTAAAAATACAAAATTAGCTGGGTGTGGTGGTGTATGCCTGTAATCCCAGCTACTCGGGAGGCTGAGGCAGGAGAATTGCTTGAACCTGGGAGGTGGCAGTTTCGGTGAGCTGAGATTGTGCCATTGTACTCCAGACTGGGCAACAAGAGTGAAACTTCATCTCAAAAAAAAAAAAGAAAGAAAAGAAAGGAAAAGAAAGGACTTGTCTAAGTTCACGTGAACAATTAGGTCAAGGGAGGCCCACCTGAGGTCTGGTCCTGGACATGCTGTCCTGAAGGCATATTTTATGCAGAGACCTGGGGGAAACAGTGCTTAAGACAGGGCATGGGACCTCCTGACAGCCCACAGACACACACCCTCCACCCATCTGAGTGCACCCTGGGAACCCAGGGATACCCCCCTAATCCATCTGCAGGTGCCCAGGGCTGAGCCCTGCTCCCACTTCCCTCCTGTCTCCCTCCCCCCCTGCTCTTCTCTTTCCACAAATATTTGCTGTTGCTGCTGTGAGCTGCTGCCATGGTTACAGGCATCCCCGAAGCTGAGGGTCCAAGTTGGACTCGAAACCTCTTTAAAATTCAAGACCAGAGTAAACAGCTGCTTCTTAAAACCTGGCTCCTGCAGGTGACCACATCTCATCACCCCAGGCTGTAGGCTCTTTGCCAGCTAAGGGTTTGGGGAAGTGGAAGGCAAGGCTTCAGGTTTTCACCAGGCCCGGCAGCCCTGGAGTTGGGGGACAGCCTGAGACCACAAATACCTACTTTGGGGAGGCACCCCAGCATCCCTCCTTGCCCTGAAGAGGTGCCACCCCTGCGCAGCAGGGCTCCAGCCTCCAATAACCCCAGGCAGCTGAGTTCTGGCAGGGCGCCCCCCCCACCCCAACCAGCTGTGTGACCCTGAGTGAGTCATGGCAGTCTGACGTCAGTTTGCTCATCTGTGAAATCAGGGCGACGAACCCTTGTGGCTTATTTCAAGGAGTTAAGCCTTTAGCCTAAGTCACGCTTGCTGAGTAGGGTGGTGTGGTGGCCAGGAGATGGAAAGCCCAGAGGTCTGATATGGCACCCAGCTCCAACAGATGCAAACCTTCAAGTTTGCATTTCTCTGCACAACATCCTCTTTGGGTGATTGTGAGCTACCGTTTTCTGCTTGGACCAGGGAAGAACAAGTTATTGCACAGCAGAGACTTGCTCTGAAGAACGAAGGAGCTGAACGTGTTAGCTATCTGTTGCTATGTAACGAATCACTCCAAAACTTACCAGTTGAAGATAACAAACATTTAATATCTCAAACATTTGATATCTCACTGTTTCTGTGGGTCAGGAGTCCAGGAGTGGCCTTGCTGGGTAGTTCTGGCTCAGGGGTCTTTCATAAAGTCACAATTAAAATGCTGGCGAGGACCAGCATGATAGCTCCTGCATGTAACTGTTGGCAGGAGGCCTCAGTTCCTCACCACGTGGGCCTCTCCAAAGGGCTGCTCATGGCTGTGTGTGGTGGCTCACACCTGTAATCCCAACACTTTAGGAGGCTGAGACAAGAGGATCACTTGAGCTCTGGAGGTCCAGACCAGCCTGGGCAACATAGGAAGATCCCATCTCTACAAAAAGTAAAAAATTATCCAGGCATGGTGGAGCTCCTGTGGTCCTAGCTATTCAGGGGGCTGAAGTAGGAGGATCGCTTGAGCCCAGAGGTTGAGGCTGCAGGGAGCCATGATTGCACCACTGCACTCCAGCCTGGGCTACAGAATGAGACCCTGTCTCTAAAAAGCGAAAACAAACAAAACAAAACACAAAGGGCAGCTTGTGACAGGGCAGCTGGCTTCCCAGGGTGAATGATCTGAGAAAGCATAACGTGGTTTATAACCTAGTCTTAGAAGACATGCCATCACTTCTGCTGTCTTGTGCTGGTCACACAGACTAACCTTATCAGAATAAGTGAGAGGCTGTGAACGCCAGGAGGCAGAGATGGCTGGGACCATCTCTGGCCCCCAGTTCCAGCTTTGAGGTTGGCTATCACAGTGAGGAAAGGACTCCCCCAGTGCCCGGCACGCAAAGAATACTCAGTGTATGGGAGATGACACAGTTATTCTACGGTACACAACTCCAGAACCTAGAATGCCTCAAGGTCGGAGAAGGCAACGCAGGAAAGAGACCAGACCTAGAAGTGGGACCTCAGGCCCCAATGGAGACACATTTCCTGGACGAGGCAAAGAGACCTGGTGCCCAGCCCGGCCGTGCCAGGTGGAGAAGGGGCGGGAGGAGGACCCCAGCGAGGATACGAGCTTGCAGGAGCCAGGCCATGAGCTCAGAGCCAGGGCAGCCCAGGGTCAGTCGATGGCTGGGAATTCAGCTGAACCCTGCGTCCTGCCTGTCCCTGTCCCACAGAGCAGGGAGGCATCTGGAATGGGTGGAGTGGGCACCCTGGGCACGCCTGTCCTCAGAGTTTCCCTCCAAAGCTGCCGTCACCCTGCAAGAATCTGGTCCTGTGTGCTCTGTTCACACTCCCTGTGGGGTTTCCTGAGCGGTCTCCTTTCCTGTGCTTTACTGAGTGCCTCCCGACTCATCTGTGTTCACACTGCTTCATTCACTTTGGAGCCAAGCACTTGGAAGGTGCAAAGAGCCCAGAATGAGATTCTCTTCGTGCACCGACTCCCTCCTTCCTGCCACCCAGGAGAATGCTCAAAAGACACAGCCTCAGAAGGGCCTTCCCAGACCTCCTCCTCGCCTGTGCCCCATCCCTCCCTGCTTTATGATCTCTAGAGCACAATGACTTCCCATCATCATCTGGTGTTTATTATTATTATTATTATTATTATTAGAGACAGGATCTTGCTTTGTAGCCCAGGCTGGAGTGCACTGTTGCAATCACAGCTCACTGCAGCTTTGAACTCCCAGGCTCAAGTGATCCTCCCCACTCATCCTCCCAAATAGCTGGGACCACAGGTGCATGCCACCACATCCAGCTAATTCTTTTTCTTTTTTCTTTTTTTTGAGGAGTCTCTGTCTGTTGCACAAGCTGGAGTGCAGTGGCACCATCTCGGCTCACTGCAACTTCCACCTCCTGGGTTCAAGTGATTTTTCTGCCTCAGCCTCCTGAATAGCTGGAATTACAGGTGCATGCTGCTGTGCCCAGCTAATGTTGTATTTGTTAGTAGAGATGGGGTTTCACCATGTTGCCCAGGCTGGTCCTGAACTCCTGACCTCAGGTGATCCACCTGCCTCGGCCTCCCAAAGTGCTGGTATTACAGGCTTGATCCACTGTGCCCAGCCAATTTTTTTGTATTTTTTACAGAGATGGGGTTTTTCTATGTTGCCCAGGCTGGCCTGGAACTCGTGACTTCAAGCACTCTTCCCATGTTGGCCTCTCAAAATGCTTAATGACAGGTGTAAGCCACCAGGCTTGGCCTCTGATGTGTCTCTTGACTGCTTATGTATTATCTTTTTTTTTTTTTTTTTAGATGGAGTCTCACTGTGTTACCCAGACAGGAGTGCAGTGGTGTGATCTTGGCACACTGCAACCTCCACCTCTCCTGTTCAAGCAATTCCCCTGCCTCAGCTGTCCGAGTTGCTGGGATTACAGGGGCACACCACCATACCCAACTAATTTTTTTGTTTTTTTAGTAGAGATGGGGTTTCACCATGTTGGCCAGATTGGTCTTGAACCCCTGACCTCAGATGATCTGCCCGTCTCAGCCTTTCAAAGTGCTGGGATTACAGGCGTGAGCTACCGTGCCTGGCCTGCTTGTGTATTTTCTGTCCCCATATGCAGGACTGAAAGCAGAGACTGGGTCTGCCTTGTTCATCGTACACTTCCCAAACCCAGCCTCGTGCCAGGGCTCAGCAGGTTCTCCCATGAGTATCTGGAGAAAGAGTGAGTGAAGGAGAATGAAGAAGGGAAGATGACCCCTAGGCTAATCCAGCTGACACTCACTTTCTAGGCTAGGGGACCATCTAACTGGAGTGACCAGTCTTTTTTATTTTTGAGACAGAATCTTGCTCTGCAGCCCAGGCTGGAGTGCAGTGGTGCAATCTCAGCTCACTAAATTCAAGTGATTCTCCTGATTCAAGTGATTCTCCTGCTTCAGCCTCCCGAGTAGCTGGGATTACGGGTGCCCACCGCTACGCCCAGCTAATTTTTGTATTTTTGGTAGAGACGAGGGTTTCACCACGTTGGTCAGTGATCTGCATAGTGGCCAGTGATCTGCCCACTCCGGCCTCCCAAAGTGCTGAGATTACAGGCATGAGCCACCATGCCCAGCCTGGAGTGGCCATTCTATTTTGAACCCCAGGCAAGCATAGCCCTTAAGGCTCCAATTCCCCAATGCCTGGAGACCAGAGAACAGGTCAGCTTTTCCAGCTGCAATTTCAGACCCAGATGGTGTTTCCTTTTCATCACAGGCGTGTCCTCCCCACTTCCATGTCCATTGATCCGGATCAGGCTAGATTCAGAAGCACGCCCAGGTGAAGTCTGAAGGAAGGATGAACCCAATATTAAATTCCAATGAGCTGGGAAGCAAAGGAAGTAATGAAACTGATGCCAGCCCAACTGGAATGTCAATCATGTTTTCTGCATGAACATGGAAATTTTCACATCTTTTCTTGGAGCCCTGCCCCAAGAGTAGTTTTCAATCTATTCTTTTGGGTAGATGTGAGTGATTAACTGTAAATAATGGGGCAACAACTTGGCTCAGCAGGAGAAGTAATGAAGGGGCTCCCCTGCCAGTGAGGGTGCCATTGCCAGTTGTGTAATTATTAAGTGCCTGTTGTGTACTAGCTGCTGGGGGAGGTCCCTGGAAAGGTCTCAGGACATCAGTCCCTGCTCAGCTGCGGCCCATGGTAATGCCCTTTCTTCTCCATCTGTCTCTGCTCTGCCCATGCTCAGACCCCAGCTCATTCCTCCTCCTCCTCCTCCTCCAGGCTGACCACATGGCTGACTTCTCACCCACATTGGCATAGCAATTAATAGCCTGTGTGGGCTGGACATCACTGGCCTCCACATTCATTTTTGTTTTTTTTGTTTTTTTCCACTGCAAAGTCAGAGTCTCACTCTGTTGTCCAGGCTGGAGTGCAGTGGTGCAATCATAGCTCACTGAAGCCTCCATTCCTGGGCTCGAGTGATCCTCCTGCCTCAGCCTCCCCAGTAGCTGGGACCACAGGTATGTACCACTACATGAGTCTAATTTTTGTTTTTATTTTTAGTTATATATTTATTTTTTTGAGATGGAGTCTCACTCTTGTTGTCCAGGCTGGAGTGCAATGGTGCAATCTCAGCTCACTGCAACCTCCACCTCCCGGGTTCCAGCAATTCTCTTGCCTCAGCCTCCTGAGTAGCTGGGATTACAGGCGCCTGCCACCACACGACATTAATTTTTGTATTTTTAGTAGAGATGAGGTTTCATTATGTGGTCAAGCTAGTCTCAAACTCCTGACCTCAAGTGATTAGCCCGCCTCAGCCTCCCAAAGTGCTGGGATTACAGTCATGAGCCACTGTGCCTGGCCTAATTTTTAAATTTTTAGTAGATACGGGGTCTCACTACGTTGACCAGGCTGGTCTTCAACTCCTGAACTCAAGCAATCCTCCTACCTTGACCTCCCTGAGTGCTGGGATTATAGGCATGAGCCCCTGTGCCCAACTGTCTCCCCATTGTTTACACCCATCCCCCACTATACTGGGAGGGGCCCTGAGCCCAAACCCATTTCCAGGGATGGGCCCTGGCTGATCTAAACCAGTCAGTGTAACCCTACATCTCCGAGATGAATTGTGTTTCTCCAACATTCGTGTTTCCGTCCTAACCCTCAGTACTTTGGAACGAGACTGTGTTTGAGGACGAGGCCTTTAAAGAGGTAATTAAGTTAAAATGGGGTCTTTATATGGTGGCCCCTAACTCAGTGTGACCAGTGTTCCCATAAGAAGAGGAGATGGCTGGGCGCTGTGGCTCATGCCTGTAATTCTAGCACTTTGGGAGGCCAAGGCGGGCGGACTGCCTGAGCTCAGGAGTTCGAGACCAGTCTGGGCAACACCCCAAGCTGGGCTCTACTAAAATACAAAACATTAGCCGGGCATAGCGGGGTGCGCCTGTAGTCCCAGCTACTCAGGAGGCTGAGGCAGGAGAATCGCTTGAACCTGGGAGGCAGAAGTTGCAGTGAGCCGAGATCACGTCACTATACTCCAGCCTGGGCTACAGAGTGAGACTACTTCTTAAAAGAAAAAAAAAGAGGAGATTAGGACACAGACATTCACAGAGGGATGACCATATGAGGACCCGGGGAGAAGACGCTATTCGCAAGCCAAGGAGAGAGGCCTCAGGAGGAACCACACCTGCCGATACCTTGATCTTGGAATTCCAACCTCCAGAACTATGAGACAATAAATGTCTGTTGTTTATTTGTTCATTTATTTTGAGACAGAGTCTCACTCTGTCACCCAGGCTGGTATGCAATGGAATGATATTGGCTCACTGTGATTCTGGGTTCAAGCCATTCTCCAGCCTCAGCTTCCCCAGTAGCTGAGATTACAGGCTCATGCCACCACTCCTGGCTATTTTTTTTTTTTAATTTTGTAGTAGAGATGGGGTTTCGACATGTTGGCCAGGCTGGTCTCGAACTCCTGACCTCAGGTGATCTGCCCACCTCAGCCTCCTAGAGTGCTGGGATTACAGGCGTGAGCCACCGTGCCTGGCCTAACGTCTTTTGTTTAAGCTGCCCAGTCCCCGGTACTTTGTTATGGCGGCCCTGGGAGACGAATACACCCACCCCCTGGTTCAGTAACTCAGGCCTAAGGGACAGGAAGGGGCAATGTGGCCCAATTCTGGCCTCGGGGAGAAGTTCGGGGCATCTAGGAAAACCCTTCTTTGTCCTGAAAGGGTTGTGAGAAAGCCTCCCCTCTCTGGGCCGTACAGTGTGGGGAGGGAGGAACAGGCCAGCGGCTGCCATGTTGCCTCCATGAAGAAATGACCATGGACAGGTCCTAAGCTCGTCCTTGGGTTGTTGTTGTTTGAGACAGAATCTCGCTCTGTGGCCCAGGCTGGAGTGCAGTGGGAGGATCTCGGCTCACTGCAACCTCCGCCTCCCAGGTTCAAGCGATTCTCTTGCTTCAGTCTTCTGAGTAGCTGGAATTACAGATGTGTGCCGCCACACCAGACTAATTTTTGTGTTTTAGTAGAGAAGGTGTTTCACCATGTTGGCCAGGATGGTCTCAAACTCCTGGGCTCAAGCGATCTGCCCACCTTGGCTTCCCAAAGTGCTGGGATTACAGGCGTGAGTCACCGTGCCTGGCAACCTGGTCCTTGTTGAAGGCCCTGAGCGTACCTCCTGGGAGCATCGGGCGCTCTGTCTTTTGCACCATGAAGTGCACTGGCTAAGATTCAGCTGCTCTCAAAGTGCAGCCCAGAACAACCTACCTACAGATTTCCAGGCCACGCCCTGGGGACTCTGACTCAGGGGATCAGTGGGGTCCCGGGATTTTGCATTGTTTAGGAACTCCAAGATGATTCTGATGCTGATTCACTGCAGCTTTGAACTCCCAGGCTCAAGCCATCCTCCCACCTCAGCCTCCCAAATAGCTGGGACCACAGGCTATGACAGCAGACACAACTTGGAGAAATATCAAGGCTGCATGGCCACGTGCACTCTGAGAAAGACTGTCTGCTGTGGGGCTGAGAGCAGGTGCCCCAAGGGAGGCAGCTTGGGTCAGGCCCTGCTCTGTCCCCTCCGTGTCCCCTTGGGCAATTCAGCGATGAACTCTAGCTCAATTGTACCTGGCACTGTGCTCTCCATGGGAAGGCCCACTTGTTTAAGAGACAAAGAATAGCTCTTGGCTGCCTTTGGAACCAAGAAATTAATCTTTAACTGGAGCAAAAGCTGAGACCAGGGCAGATAGAACTTTGTCTACCTACTGCAGGTCTGGGAATTGCCAAATTTCCCAAGGAGACACAGCAGGAGGGGACAGAGCAGGGCCTGACCCAACCTGCCTCCCTTGGGGCACCTGCTCTCAGCCCCACAGCAGACGACTTCCCTGAGAGTGCACGTGGCCACGCAGTCTTGATATACTCATCATACACAGCCAGTGGGATGGATCCGTGCACCTTCCATTCTCACTGGAGGGTCTCCTTGTCCCCGCAGTAAGCTCCTGGACCCAAGGTAGGTAGACAACGTCTGTCTGCCCTGCTCTCAGCTTTTGTTCCAGTTAAAGACCAATTTCTTGGTTCCAAAGGCAGCCAAGAGCTATTCTTTGTCTCTTAAACAAGTGAGCCTTCCCATGGAGAACACAGTGCCAGGTACAAGGAAACAAGAGAGAGAGGAGAGAGTTCTAGAGATCTTTAGCTAAATACTGGCTAGCACATGTGTGCAAGAAAAGTACTGGCCAGGCACAGTGGCTCACACCTGTAATCCCAGCAATTTGGGAGGCCAAGACAGGTGAATCACCTGAGGTCAGGAGTTTGAAACCAGCCTGGCCAACATGGTGAAACCCCATCGCTACTAAAAATACAAAAATTAGCTGGGTGTGATCATGGCGCCTGTAATCCCAGCTACTCAGGAGGCTGAGGCAGGAGAATCACTTGAACCTGGGAGGCGGAGGTTGCAGTGAGCCGAGATTGTGCCACTGCCCTTCAGCCTGGGCAACGGAGTGCGACTCTGTCTCAAAGAAAAGAAAAGAAAATTACCTGAGGCGAGGGAAAGACTCACCCAAATGGATTAGAGAGAACAATTCAAGGAGTTCACCCGGGAAAGGGAATGATTTCTGTTCCGACCAGCCAGAGTAGAAATCCTCATAATTCACAGAACATCAGGTAGAGTATTCAGAAAGGGTTTGCCTCAGTAGTCGGGGATAATTAGCCCCAGGCTAAACACTTCTCTGATTCTACCTACCAAATCTTAAAGAGCAAGCCCTGAAAGGATGAGATTGTTAGGGAAGCAAGAGCCTCAGAGAGCCAGAGTAGCGCCATTTTAAGTTCAGCTCCATCTTGAGAGTAACGAGGAACATTCCTTGCCAGTTATGACCCGTTGTCATGAGCTGTTTAGAGCTAAGAAAGCAGATTGGTAATGCCTGCAAGGACAAACACCTACGACAACAGAAAGTCCCGATGTCCCAATGACCAGTACAATACATGCTCTCAAAGTAATTATAGTTATGCTTTGATGTACTTATCCACTAAAATGTCAAGGTTAGTTTTCTTTAAATCAATAGAGTAATACATTTTGCCATGCTATCTGCCTGCCCACATGTAGACACAGCTTGGTTTAGTCTTTATATAAACAAGACTTCTATATAGGAAAAATTTAAAACAAAGTCAGTGCATTCCTCTTCTTGCTTTCTGAGGAATGCTCTTCTCCCTAAGGGAGTAGCTTTCAACAAACTCTTTCTTTCACTGCACTCTGTGACTTGCCTTGAATCCTTTCCTATGTGAGATCCAAGAACCCTCTCTTGGGGTCTGCATTGAGACTCCTTTTCTGGTAATAAAATGGTTTCCAAACTACTTATTTATTTATCTGAGATGAGGTCTTGCTCTTTTGCCCAGGCTGGAGTGCAGTAACACGATCACAGGTCACTGCAGCCTCAACCTCCCAGGCTCAAGTGATTCTCTGGCCTCAGCCTCCTGAGTAGCAGGGACTACAGGTTTGCAACCACCATGCCTGGCTAACTTTTTATGTATATATATGATCTACCAGCCTCAGCCTCCCAAAGTACTAGGACTACAGGCATAAGCCACCACCACACATGACCCCCAAACTACTGAAAGATATCCCCAAATAAAACAGAACATTTGTGGTAATACAAAATTATCCAGATCCCAGTAAGGTAAAATTCACAATGTCAGGCATCCAGTCAAAAATGACCAGGCATTCAAAGATGTGGAGAAATACAACCAAAAACGAGGAAAAGCAACCAATTAATGCTAAGCCAGAATTTGTAGAATGGTCGGGAAAGGTCATATTCCATATGTTCAAGAAACCGGAGAAAAGCTTGAGCATTTTGGGTAGAGATATGGATGTTATACCCAAAAAAAGTCTAGCTTGTACTTATAGGTATAACATTGGCAAGGTCTGAGATGAGCCATTAGTTCTGTATTTGGTGAAACCATCCTTTGAGAATGAAGGGGAAATAAAGACATTCACATATGAAGGAAAACGAAAAGAATGTGTTCGTAAGTGGATCTACCCTTAACGATTAGCTGAAGGAAGTTTTTGAAACAGAAAGAAAATGATAAAAGAAAGAATCTTAGAGCATCAGAAAGGGAAAAGGAATAATGAGGGGGGCAAGGACCTGGGTCACATACAATAGACTGACCTTCACCTCGTCAGCTTTACAAATCATATTTGATGATTGGAACAAAAATTACAAGAACATCCAATACTCAAGACCAAGGTATTTAAAAGTGGGAAAGAGAAAAAGGCTGAAATTGAAACGAGGTCTTCCCACTTTACTCAAAGTGGTAAAATGCTGGTACTAGGAGATTATGAGAAATTACATATGTGTATTGTAATACCCAGGGCAACCACTACACAAACTTGACAGGGAGAGGCACTCAAAACCACTACAAATAAATCACGATGGAAGATTCTGCCGCTCTTCTGTACTGACATGGGAAGATGTCCAAGACACTCGGTGGTAAAATGAAAACAAGCTTCAGGACACTATACATATAATCTTTTTTTTTTCTTTGAGATTATTTTGGTGGGGGAGGGAGTCTCACTCTGTCACTCAGACTGGAGTGCAATGGTACAATCTGGGCTCACCGCAACCTCCGCCTCACAGGTTCAAGCAGTTCTCCTGCCTCAGCCTCCCGAGCTGCTGGGATTACAGGTGTGTGCCACCACGCCCGGCTAAGTTTTGTATTTTTGGTAGAGAAGGGGTTTCACCATCTTGGCCAGGCTGATCTCGAACTTCTGACCTCAGGTGATCCACCTGCCTCAGCCTCCCAAAGTGCTGGGATTACAGGCACCCACCACCACAACTGGCTAATTTTTTTGCATTTTTAGTACAAAAGATGGGGTTTCACCATGTTGGCCAGCCTGGTCTTGAACTCCTGACCTCCTTCTCAACTTGTTCTAAAACCCTGGGTTTTTCATGCACAGGGCTTGTCTGCATGGGGCGTCTATTGCCATGACGGCTAGTTGTGCCTTGGTGATGTTCAACCCAGGGCACCACCAGTAATCCTATGCAGAGTCTCTGAACAAATCATTCAGGTTTCCTTTAGGTGACTTGACGTATGCTACGTGCAAGTGTGAGGGTAGCCGGCACCTGCTTGCCAGGCCTCTTCAATATCTTCCCCTTTCTCTCAACAATGACCTTGGGGGATTTGCACACAGACATGACCCTGACACAGGTGAGTGCCCTTCCACCCTCTTAAAATGCTCTTGCTGCCGAGGTGGGTGGATCACGAGGTCAGGAGTTCAAGACCAGACTGGCCAACATGGTGAAATCCCATCTCTACTAAAAAATACAAAAGTTAGCTGGGCATGGTGACTCATACCTGTAATCCCACCTACTTGGGAGGCTGAGGTAGGAGAATTGCTTGAACTGGGACCTGGGAGGCAGAGGTTGCAGTGAGCCGAGATTGCACCACTGCACTCCAGCCTGGGCTACAGAGCGAGACTCTGGCTCAAAAAAAAAAAAATGTTCTTGCTTTGTAGAAACAGATTGCACTCTGTCTCTGGTGAGGAGGAGAGGAAGTGGGAAATGTCAGGAAATGTCTCAAAGGTCTCCAAGATGGATCAGTGATGCGGGAAGTAGAAAAGTTCCTCTTTAAAATTTTCTTTCTTGTTAAAGAATAATCATAAATGTGCTAATAACTCTTTGTTAAGCCCTATCCTATGTAGCTGTTAAACATGCCATGCTTACAGGCATGTAGTACATTCTATGTCCTTGTACTTTAACCAAGATATCTGTGCTGGATATGCTCATAGGCATGTTCCAGATCACAGCATATGCCCCTTACCTGTTTAGAAAAGTTTTAAGTTGTTAGTCAATCAGGTTTTAGCTTAGATTGTGAGGTCCAGCTCCAGCCAATGGAGATCAGACACAGAAGTAAGGATGACCCCCAAATGCATAAGGGATAAATATGTCTGCTTTTCCTTTGTTCATTGTACTCATGACAAGATGGCTAGCGAGGGTACTTCCTGCAGTCCAGGAAGTAAAAATTGCTTTGCTGAGAGATCCTTTGTCTCAGTGCTGATTTTTCTTTGCGGCACCGAGCATCTGTTTCCAACAAGGGATCACAGCACCTCTGAGATGGATCAGGGGTGAACCTAGGACCGAACACAGTCCCTAGAGGTGTGAGACAGGATCTGCCAGGTGCTGCTATTTTGACAGATCTTCTGAAACTCTTTCTCTCTGTCTCTCTGTTCACCGGCATTGACCTCACTCAGGTGTAGATGTTTCTAACTCATACAAGCACAGAGTAGGATGGTAAATGCTAGGGAGTAGAAAGAGAAATAAATGGGGAGAAGGTGGCCAAAGGGCAGACATTTTCAATAACGCAAGATAAACAAGTTCCAGAGAGTTCAGCCTGGGCAACATAGGGAGACTCAGAAAATAATTTAAAAATTAGCCCAGCATGGTGGCACATACCCATGGTCCCAGCTACTCAGGAGGCTGAGGCAGGAGGATTTTTTGAGCCTGGGAGTTTGAGGCTGCAGTGAACTGTGATTGCACCATCGCACTCCAGCCTGGGTGACAGAGCAAGTCTCAGAAATTTTAAAAAGTTCCAGAGAGCTAATGTACAGCATGGTGACATTAGTTAATACTCTGTATTGGATACTTGAAATTCACTAAGCTGTAGATCTTAAGTGTTCTAACTGCAAAAAGGAAAAAAAGGGCAGTAACAATGAGTATCGATGGCTTTGTTAATTAGCTCAATGGTGGTGATCACCCCATAATGCATACGTATATCAAAACGTCAAATCGTACTCCTTGAATACATGCAACTTTTATTTGTCAATTATACCTCAATAAAGCTGGAAGGAAAAAGCAGACGTGGCAGGTGGGTTTCTCTAGTTGCAGATGCTAATACGGAATTTGGGAAACAAGGGACTCACTAGGAAGCAACAGCTGTGGAAAGGAGAGCAAAGCAGGGCTGAGCTGAAGGAAAAGAGGAGCTGGGACCACAAGCCCAACAAAGCCTTGGCTGAGATGGAGGGACCCTGGAGAGAGGACAGCCAGTCAGACTGCACAGACCTCTCTGGCCTCGTTGAATCACCAGATGCAGGAATTTTGAAGTGCATGACCTTGGGAAGACAGAGGCCTTTACCCTGGATTGAGAACGTCCAGTCAAAATCAGCTTTGGAGCTCTCACTCAAGTGTTTGGGAACAAAAATCATCTTACTCCTCTTCTAGACTTTGTGGGTACTGGTGTAGGGCCTGGAGCAGCTGCAGCCATTTTGCCACCAGGAGGGGAACAGATTGAGGTAAACAATTCCCCACTCCTACCATCAACTCCCACCAAACCTGACCAACCTGCTACACATCCAGGTACAAATGCTGGAAATCCCAGCACCAACTGGTGCAAGCAGGAAGGGGGATTTCTTGACTTATGAATCTGGAAGTACTGAAAGCAGGTTGACACCAGGACCAGTTTGATTCTGCAACTTAGTAATATGTATATAGTTCTCTTATCTATTGATTATCTATCTATTTATCTATCTGTCACCTATCTATCATCTATCAATTATCTATCATCTATCATCTATCTATCTGTAACCTATCTATCATCTATCATCTGTCATCTCTCTATCATCTATCATCTGTCATGTATGAATCTATCATCTATTATCTATCATCTATCAGCCATCTATGTATTTATAGTCTATCCGTTTATCTGTCTATCATCTATCTATCTATCATTTGTCAATCATCTATCTACCTATTTATTCTATTATCTATCTATCTATCTTGGTTTGGATTTGTGTCCCTGCCCAAATCTCATGTTGAGTTATAATCCCCAGTGTTGAGGGAGGGAACTGGTGGAAGGTGATTGGGTCATAGGGCTGGATTTCTCCCTTGCTGTTTCTGTGATAGTGAGCTCTTACAAGGTCTGGCTGTTTAAAAGTGTGTAGCACTTCCCTCTTCTCTCTCTTCCTTCTGCTCTGGCCATGTAAGACCTGCCTGCTTCCCGTTCTGCCATGATTGTAAGTTTCCTGAGGCCTCCTCAGCCATGCTTCCTGTGCAGCCTGCAGAACTCTGAGCCAATGAAACCTCCTGCCTTTATAAATTACCCACTCTCAGGTAGTTCTGCATAGCAGTGTGAGAACAGATCAATACACTATCTACCTGTTGCTCTATTATCTTAGTAACATTGATACTAAAATGTGTAGAATGTCACATGGTGATTGTATTAGTCACATAATGATTGCATCAGAGAAACAGAACTAATAGGATATATATAGGTAGAGAGAACCACAAGTGCCAAGACCCGAGGGAAAAACATTCTCAGAGCAACTCAGGGTAGGAAAGGTCAGTGCGGCAGGAGAATCCAAGGTAACATGGTGAGACATGTGACAAGACAGGTCTTGGGGCCACAGCTTCCAGGGCCTGGATGCCCTATGTCAGGACTCAGATTTCACTCCAGGCTTGTGGGGAGCTGCTGCAGGACTGATCGAGACAGTGGTCATCTGACCCAGGTTGTAAAAGCAGCCTCCTGGCTGCTGCGGGAAGAGAGTGTGGGGGCCCTGGAAGAAAGTAAGGAGCCCGATGAGCCTATTCTAGTAATTCAGGAGGGAAACGGTGGGGGCTGAGTCTAGGGTGCTGGCAGTGGAGGTGGTGAGAAGGGGTTGGATTCTAGGTTTGTTCTGAAAGTGGAACTGACAGGGGTTCCCAGCAGATTGGCCGTGGGTGCAAGAGGAGGAGAGGCATGAGAATGACTCAGGGTTTGGGCCAGAGCCCGGGGGATGGCAATGCCATTTGCTTAGTTGGAGCACTGGGGAGGCGGAGTCTGGGGGGCGTATTGTGGTTGGGTTTAGACATTGGAGCTGTAGATGTCTGTGGATGCCAGGTGGAGGTGTGCACAGGTGTGCACATCAGCCTGGAGTTGGGAGAGCAGTCAGAGTTGGGGACAAGAACGTGTCAGGACCCAGGTATGGAAGTTGAATTTAAGCCATAAGGTCACCAAGGGAGCAGAGGGCAGGGAGCCAGGCCTGGACACTCCTGGGTTAGGGGTGAGGAGAGGAGCAGGAACCACCTAGGAATGGCAGGTGAAGCCAGCAGCATTTCAGCAAGGAGGTAGATCTGATGCCATCAGTCAGCACCCGACTGCATATCTCACACAGCTATAAATGAAGTCCATTCTCACACTGCTATAAAGAACTACCTGAGACTAGGTAATTTATAAAGCAAAGAGGCTCAGGGTTCTGCAGGCTGAAGGAGGTCTCAGGAAACTTACGATCATGGTGGAAGGGGAAGCAGGCATGTCTTACATGGCCAGAGCAGGAGGAAGAGAGAGAAGGGGGAGGTGCTACACTCTTGTAAACAACCAGATCTCTTGAGAACACACTATGATGAGAACAGCTGCTGGGCAAGGTGGCTCACACCTGTAATCCTAGCACTCTGGGAGACCAGAGTGGTGGATCACTTGAGGTCAGGAGTTTGACATCAGCATGGCCAACATGGTGAAACCCCGCCTCTACTAAAAATACAAAATTAGCCGGGCATGGTGGTGGGTGCCTGTAATCTCAGCTACTCGGGAGGCTAAGGCAGATGGGTCACTTGAATCCAGGATTGCACTTCAACCTGGGGGACAGAGCAAGACTCCATCTCAAAAAAAAAAAAAAAAAAGGAAGAGAGAGAACAGCAAGGGAAAAATCCACCTCCATGATCCAATAACTTCCCACCAGTCCCCTCCCGCAACACAAGGGATTACAATTCAAGATGATATTTGGGCAGGGACACAAAGCCAAATCATATCAGACAGACAGACAGATGATGAATAGATAGACAGATGGACGGACAAATAGATAGATGATGTATAGATAGATAAACAGGCAGATAAATAGATAGATAGATAATGGATAGATACCTAGATGATGGATAAATAGACGGATGGATAGATAGATAGATGGTGAATAGATAGATGGATGGGTAGATCAATAGATGATGGATTGATAGATGATGGATAGATAGATAGATAGGCAGATGAATGGATAGATAATGAATAGATAGGTGGATGGATGGATAGATAGATAGATAATGGATAGATGATGGATAAATGGATGGATAGATAGATGATGAATGGATAGATAGATGATGAATAGATAGATGGATGGGTAGATAGATGATGGATTGATAGATGATGGATAGATGATGGATAGATAGGCAGATGGATGGATAGATGATGAATAGATGGATGGATGGATAGATGATGGAGAGATAGGTGGATGGATGGATAGATAGATGGATGGATAGATAGATGATGGATGGATAGATAGATGATGAATAGATGGATGGGTAGATAGATGATGGATGGGTAGATAGATGATGGATAGATAGATGATGGATAGATAGATAGGCAGATGGATGGATAGATGATGAATAGATGGATGGATGGATAGATGATGGAGAGATAGGTGGATGGATGGCTAGATGGATGGATAGATAGATGATGGATGGATAGATAGGTGGATAGATGGGTATATAGATGATGGATGGAGAGATAGATAATGGATGGATAGATAGATGATGGATGGATAGATAGGTGGATGGATGGATAAATAGATGATGGATGGATAGACTGACAAACGGTGTAGTGTGTGGAACAGTGTCCTTCAAATTCATCTCCACCTGGAACTGCAGCATGAGACCTTGCTTGGAGATGTGGCATTTGCAGATGTAATTAATTAAGATGAGGTTACGCTGGATTAGGATGATTAGCCCTAATTCAATGGCTGGTGTCCCTGTAAAAAGAGGACAGGACACATAGAGAGACATAGACAGGAGGCCCCATGTGAAGACTGAGGCCTGGGGCCACCAGAAGCTGAAAGAGGCCAGGAAGTGCCCTCCCGCCGGGGACTTCAGAGGGAGCGCAGCCCCACTGACACCCCAATTTCAGATTTCTGGCCTCCTGCACCATGGGAGAACACATGCCGGGTGTTTTAAGCCATCCATCTTGCAGTACTCTGTCCCAGCCACCCTAGCAAAAGAGCACAGATGGCTACTTAAGAGTCCCTGTCCGGCTACCCAGTCCACCCTAGAGGCCATTTTTACCCAGAGGGTTGGGGCCTTGACCCCACATTGCCTTGTCCCCTCTGTCCCCCTCCGACCATGAGGCATCAGAGCCGGGACACTGGTGACTCTCCTGGGGAACTCTCTAGATGTGACCTCTATGGCTGGGGTAGGGGATAGGGTTTGAGTCCTGCTCTGCTGCTTTTTGGCCAGCGCTTTCCCGCTTGGAGCCTTGTTTCCTTCCCGGATAAATGGACAGAACAGCATCTTGGAGGTGTAGGTTTGATCAGCATATGCGTGCTGCCTGTCGGCCAAGCTCAGGATGAGCTCTTGCAGTCAATAGCAATGTTTACGTCCCTCCACTCCAGGCTCAGAGATGGGACCCAGGTGGGAACTCGATTCATGAAACCCACCAGGGAGGAAGAATCCGGACCCATGCATTGAAGGATGGGGTGGACAGAAAGAAGGAATGGCAGCTAGAAGGACATTGGCGGGTTTGTGGCATCGAGTCCCTGCTTGGACCAGCTTTCTGGGAGTAGGTGTCTGTGGGCTACAGCCCAGCTTTGAGCAGCCAAGGACGTAACACCTCACCACTCTTAGGGTTGACAGATAAAATACAGGATGCCCAGAAACAACTGAATTTCAGATACACAGCAAAGCATTTTTTAGTAGAAGTATATTGCAAGTATTACATGGGATATATTTATACTATAAACTATTTGTTTATCCAAATTCAGATTTTTTTGAAACTGGGTCTCTCCCTGTCACCCAGGCTGGAGTGCAGTGGCATGATCACAGCTTACCGCTGCCTTGAACTCCTGAGTTCCTCCCGCCTCAGCCTTCGCAGTAGCTGGAACTACAGGTGTGCACCACCATGCCCGGCTAATTTTTTTTTTTTTTTTGGCTATATTGGCCAAGCTGATTTCGAGCTCCTGGGCTCAGGAGATTCTCCAGCCACAGCCTCCCAAAGTGCTGGGATTACAGGTGTGAGTCACTACCTGGCCCTGAATTCAGATTTAACTGGGTACCTTGTATTTTTATTTGCAGAATCTGGCAACCATACCCACCCCTTAACTTGCCCCCTCCACTGATGATTAATGGCCAGGCATAAGACAGTCGTCGGAAGGGGCCATAAGACCACCATGGGGCTCAGGAGAAACACTGAGTCCTGCCCTTGCCCACCTCCGCCTCTCTTCCACCTCCGCCTCTCTCCACCTCCACCTCTTGATTTCCTGTCCTCCCTGTGCAAAATGAGCTTTCCTGCCCCACCTACATCTCCACGTATGAGGAATCAATAACAATTTTAGGGAGAAAATACAGTTGTCATGGAAAAAAAATGGAGTGAATTCAGAGTTCATTAGGCAAGTTAATCAAATTGTCTAGCCATGTCTTGCTGCTTCTGGGAGCCATCTGGCCCACCTGATCAATGAGATTCCAGGTGGGAAGTGTTTGGGAGTGAGGGTAGACGTGGCTTTTCTGGTCACAGCAGCCAGGTAACCAGATGGGCGGGCTTGGTATGTCCCTGAGGGGAATGCATTGTCCCATGCCTGGGCAGGGACAGCTTTGGCTGGGACCATCCATGGGCACACACACACCACTTTTCCTTAAAGCTGCACACACATAGAAAGAGTGTGGCTCCCATCTGTAATCCCAGCACTCTGGGAGGCCAAGGCAGGCAGATCACCTGAGGTCAGGAGTTCAAGACCAGCCTGACCAACACAGAGAAATTCCATCTCTACTAAAAATACAAAAAATTAGCTGGGCATGGTGGCGCATGCCTGTAATCCTAGCTACTCAGGAGGCTGAGGCAGGAGAATCACTTGAACCTGGGAGGCAGAGGTTGCAGTAAGCCGAGATGGTGCCATTGCACTCCAGCCTGGGCAACAAGACGGAAAATCTGTCAAGAAAAGAAAAGAAAGAAAGAGAGAGAGAGAGAAGGAGGGAGGGAGGGAAGGAAAGAAGGAAGGAAGGAAGGAAGGAAGGAAGGAAGGAAGGAAGGAAGGAAAGAAGGAGGGAGGGAGGGAAGGATAGAAGGAAGGAAGGAGGGTGGGAGGGAGGGAGAGAAGGAAGGAAGGAAGGAAAGAAGGAAGGAAGGAAGGAAGGAAGGAAGGAAGGAAGGAAGAAAAAAAGAAAGAGGAACCAAGAAGCCACCATTGGCTGAGCAAGTCCTGCTCTTCCACCAGTATTTCTAGGGCTCAGTATTTTGGGGGCTTATGCTCTGCACCTGCTGCTGTTCCAGGCGGTGGGTCATCCAGATGAGTCCCTTTGCCTCCCAGGGCTCATATTCCAGCCAGGGAGAGACAATCAACAAAGAAACAAGGACTTGCAGAATGGCCACCTTCTCGAGTTGCAGGTGGAACCATGGGACCTCTCCAAACTGGGCCTACTCTGTTGATAACAAAATGTCAAGTTTTATCTTGCAGTTAAAACAGCCAAAAGCTATAAGTCATGTAGCCCAGGCATGAACAGTAGAAAAAGCTTTGAGGCCAGGTGCGGTGGTTCATGCCTGTAATCCCAACACTTTCAGAGGCCAAGGCAGGAGGATTGCTTGAGTCTAGGAGTTCGAGACCAGCCTGGGCAACATAGTGAGATCCTCAAAAAAATTAAAAATTAGCTGCACATAGTGGCACAGGCCCCTAGTCCCCACTACTTGAGAGGCTGAAGTAGGAGGATTGCTTGAGCCCAGGAGGTTGAGGCTGCACTGAGCTGTGATCGCACCATTGCACTCCAGCCTGGGCAACAGAGTGAGACACAGTCCCGAAAAAAATATGAACACCTTTCAAAAGAAGACATTTATGCAACCAACAAACATATGAAAAAAAGGTCATCATCACTGATCACTAGACAAATGCAAATCAAAACACATTGAGATAACATCTCATGCCAGTTAGAATGGCAATCATTAAAAAATCAGGAGACAGATGCTGGAGAGGATGTAGAGAAATAGGAATGCTTTTACACTGTTGGTGGGATTGTAAATTAGTTCAACTGTTGTGTAAGACAGTTTGGCAATTCCTCAAGGATCTGGAAATAGAAATACCATTTGACCCAGCAATCCCATTACTGGGTATATACCCAAAGGATTATAAATCGTTCTATTATAAAGACACATGCACACATATGCTTATTGTGGCACTGTTTACAATAGCAAAGACTTGGAACCACCCCAATTGCCCATCAGAGATAGACTGGTTAAAGAAAATGTGGCAAATATCCACCATGGAATACTATGTAACCATAAAAAAGGATGAGTCCATGTCCTTTGCAGGGACATGGATGAAGCTGGAAACCATCATTCTCAGCAAACTAACACAAGAATAGAAAACCAAATACCACATGTTCTCACTCATGAGTGGGTGTTGAACAAGGAGAACACATGGACACAGGGAGGGGAACATCACATACCAGGGCCTGTCAGGGGATGGGGGGCTAGGGGAGGTATAGCAGGGGGTAGGGGGATAGGGGAGGGATAGCATTAGGAGAAATACCTAATGTAGATGACGGGGGGAATGGATGCAGCAAACCACCATGGCATGTGTATACCTATGTAATAAACCTGCACATTCTACACATGTACCCCAGAACTTAAAGTATAATAATAATAAATATATAGAATAAAAAAGATAAAAAGGAAAGAAGGAACAAAAGAAAACACTGACCTCTAACAACACTGGGAATCAATAATTCCTCCCCTCGGAACCAAGAAGACTGAGGCATGACCAAAAGCCTAAATACTGAAACTCTTCCAGAAGCGAGGATCTGTTGGGCCAGATCTGGGGCTAAAACCCACCTCAACATACCTTACTGTAAATTGTCAAATTTGAAGCCCTCCCATCAGACCCTGCCATGCCAACAATCCTAAATCCTTTCTCTTGCCCTCTGATCCCTTAGAACTTGCACCAGACTCTAAATCGGAGAGACAGATCTGAGTCTGCGTCTTGTCTCCTTGCCGTCTTGCAATGAAAGCCTTTCTTTTCTCTAAAGCTGTGGCCAAGGTATTGGCTTCTGTGCACATTGGAGAGCGAGCACATTTGCTCAATGATACAGGGCTGTGGGCCTTGACCTCGACTGACCCCCAGGCTTCCTGGAAGCCCAACCCCCTCATCTGTAGGGGTGAGTGAGATGGGTCTCAGTTTCTGTGGATGGTGGTGCTAGGTAAATCCAGAAGTTGCTCAGCTGGCACGGCAGAGGCCCGTGCTTTCTGGAGCACTTGACCCCAGAGTCAGCAGGCTCACCAGGAGACAGAGTGAGACCCTGTAATCCCAGGACCTTGGGAAGCCGAGGTGGGTGGATCATGAGGTCAGGAGATCAAGACCATCCTGGCTAACATGGTGAAACCCCATCTCTACTAAAAATACAAAAAAAATTAGCTGGGCGTGGTGGCACATGCCTGTAGTCCCAGCTACTGGGGAGGCTGAGGCAGGAGAATCCCTTGAACCTGGGAGGCAGAGGTTGCAGTGAGCCGAGATGGCACCACTGCACTCCAGCCTGGGTGACAGAGTGAGACTCCATCTTAAAGAAAAAAATTAATTTAATTTAATTTAAAAAAGAAAGTCTCCTTACCAGATTTCTAACTAAGATTTCATGATTCTTTTGTTGGCACTTTCAACAATGTTGTCAACAGCATTCAAGCTGTCAGGGACTTTTCAGATTCCACAGCAGACATAGTGAGGGGTGCTGCCCAGCCTGTGTGCCCAGCCTCCTAACTTAAAATACCCAGATTTCTGCTCCAGGACTCCCTCTTCCCGGTCTCTGAGGTGGGCCCTGTTTGACTTTAACCTAACTCAATTCATTAAATTCTACCGGTCCAGCCATGGGGATGGTGACCTTCTCCAGCCAGGATGGCACAATGAGAAGTTCTATGAGGGTTCGGGGGAAGTGAAACCCCAGTGCAATGGCAGCCCTTTTATGCCCATGAGGGAAAGTGGCCTTTGGTGAAGCTGACACTGATGAGAGAGCATGGAGACACCAAACAAACCAGGGCCTTGGTGTTGTCCAACAGCTGAATTGAACCCGGCCTTGGAGCCCACCCATTCAGGAATTTTCAGTTTTGTGAGCTAATAAAGATCCTTTTTATTTAAGGATGTTATGAGTGAGGTTTCAGTTCCTTACAGCTTAAAGAGCACTGACAGATACACTCCTTCACTTCAGCTTTTTCCACAGAGGAGAGGCTTGAGACTCCCAGGGGGGTCATGTTCCTGAGGTCTCCGAGTTGGTCTGTAGCTCCCAGGCCAGTGCTGTCCATGGGTCCAGCAGCCTATGAGGACAGCTCCAGGGACAAAAACACAAGTGTCTCCTAAGGCCCCCGCCAATGAGGCATCCCCTGAGCCTCTCGCACGCACAGGGGCAAGTTCATGCCCTTCTCACCCTCAAGATGGTGCCACTCTTGGCTTGACTCCTGGGTTTCTTGGGGAAGAGAAGGCTACCACTGGGTGACAAGTGTCACATGTTGCTCCCCAAGGCCCTAGCTACAGTCTGAACTCTCCAGGTGGCCTGGGACACCATAGTCTGGGAGGACATCTGGCATGGCCCCTTTCTGCCCTGGCCCCAGCACCCCTCCTCAGGTGGGGTGGCAGCTGGGGAGCCAGGATGAGGAACAGCAGACCATATGGGTGACTCGTGGTCCTCCAGGAGACAGGCGCACCCTCATTCCAGAAGGGGAGAGGGAGGCAGGGGGACAAGGGCTAAAGCACTACTGCTGGGTGCTATGTCCACTATTTGGGTGATGGTTTCACGAGATGTTTGTAGAGACGGTTTAAGGGAGGGGTTATTTGCAGAGGTGAGGAATGGATGGAGAAACCGACTAGTGTGGGACAGTTCTCTGCGTGGTCTTGGATAGTCTCAGATCTCCCCCTGACCTCTTTCCCACACAGAATGCAGTAAAGACAACCAGCTAGCAAGGCCCAGCCTCTGATCCAACCTCTGATCCAACCCCCAGCCCCTAGAAACAGGTTGTCCTTCAATGCTTTTGTCCAGTGAGTCATGTTTCTCCAGGGCATAAAATCCTAGATTGGCTGATTTTCAGTGTACCACAACTTCAGTGCAAGCAGGGCACATGCGTTTGAGACTCCATCTGCCCCCGAGCGCTTTCCTGAGCCTTGGAGTACAGACTCTCAATGAATCTCAGGTTTCTGTCATCCCTTGCTGTCTATCTGCAAGGAATAAACCCACTTCACGTAACTTCTTGTATGTGGGTGGTCTCTCTCACCAAACTCAGACAAATTGGTAAGCAGTGTGCGATGAACCTGCTTCCCTCCTAGGGATAGTGATCTACCCAGACATGAGCAGGAGTGGGAAGCTCTAGATCTGAATGGGGAAGGACAGGGAAGGTGGTCAGCAGAGGCCAGAGAGTATTTAGGGCAGCCCAGCAGCAACCGTAGCTTCTAGAACCACGGCAAAACAGAAGGGGAGCAGAGCCATTGGCAATGATGAAATCACACCTATAAACTTTATGAAATTAATCAGGGAAGATGAGAGGGAGGCGAAATAAAAATTAACCAAGTTTGCATCACATTCAGCATTCATAATGAGGTCAACCTGCTCTCTGACCCACTCTCTTAGATTAGTTTCATGCCTAGTGTTCTAGAATCATGTAGATCTTGTAACTAGAGTATTGTTCCCCTCAACTGCTCTGTAGATAACAACTTGAACTTTATGAAATATTAAGTTTTGCCATTGAGATACGCCTTCAGGTCCTGCATACTGATAAAACACTATTGGGGTCTCAGGGACCCCACCAACACAAACTGGCCTGAAATATCCCACTGACATCAGTTGGTCCAAAGGATCCTACAAGAAGCTGACTCATCAAATAATGCAATTTCCACATCCTGGCTTCATCTCCCTCACCCCAACCAATCTACAACCCCAATTCTCCAGCATCTCGCTCTCCATGATCCCCTTAGAAACCCCAGCCCAGAACTTCTCAGGGAGATGGATTTGAGGGTCTCCTCCCATCCATCTCCTTGCTTGGTGTCCTGCAATCATTAAACTCTTTCTCTGCTGCAAACCCTGTTGTCTCAGCATAATGAGCCAGTTACTGCCTGGCAGGCATACAAACCTGGTGGTCCTATAACAATGGAGCAGGAATATCCCGACCTCTCTCCTCCAGCCTTGGGATCTGCCAGTGCCTTCCAATGGAGCCTAGGTCTACTGGTTAGCTATCACCACGATGGTGCTGGTTGCAAACAACCCCAATATTTAGTGGCTTAAAACAACAACAACAACAAAAAGCCTTTTTTTTTTTTGTCCAGGCTAAATACTACCCCCAATTCCTTCATTTTCCCTCCTAGATCAGGAGGCTGAGCTCCAGGTTGGTGCCATGCAGCTCTCTGAGCTTAGAGTTTCTGCAGAACAGCAAGAAGGCCAGAGAAATATGATGACACATCATATTTGCAAGGGTCTGTAGCAGACAGTCCTGCACTGAGGGCTTTATATGGATGGATGGACCATCTTGCATGATCCTCACCAGAGCTATTTTATTTTTTTTTTTATTTATTGAGACAGAGTCTCACTCTGTCACCAGGCTGGCGTGCAGTGGTATGACATCAGCTCACTGCAACCTTCGCCTCCTGGGTGGAGGTAGCTTGGCTTCACACAGCTTATATCTCATATCTGGTTCTCTGACCAGGCTGGGTGCACCCTCCTCACACCAATGGCAGACCCAGTTGCACAAGCACATTTCAAGCCTCTGATGCCTCATGCCCATTCATACTCCATGGGTCATAGTAAGCCACATGGCCATGCCCAAAGTTAGTGGGTGATGAGGTCCCCTCCACCTGCTACTGGGCTGTGGCAAGGGTGCAGATGTGAGTAATGTTTCTCCAGGATTTGAGGAGACCCTCAAATCCATCTCCCTGAGAAGTTCTGGACTGGGGTTTCTAAGGGGATCATGGAAGGCGAGAGGCTGGAGATTTGGGGTTGTAGATTGGTGGGGGTGAGGAAGATGAAGGCATCAGGATGTGGAGATTGCATTCTTCGGTGAGTCAGCTTCTTGTAGGACCCTGTGGACCAACTGATGTCAGTGGGATCTTTCAGACCAGTTTGTGTTGGTGGGGTCCCTGAGATCAGTGAAGTCAATAGTTCCATCAGTATGCAGGACCTGAAGGAATATCTCAAAGGCAGAACTTAAGGGGAGTACAGAAGTGTGACCAGTAAGTCGGTCTCCTCTATGGGGGTGCGGGGTGGAGCAGTCCACAGCCAGGCTCCAGATGCCCAGGGAAGGTAGAGACTGTGGGACAAGTAGGCAAGAAGTAGGGCAGATCCCGTGCCCACCACCTCCCCATCTCACCTCCTGCCCAGGTGAGTCTTCACTGTCTCTGCCCTGCCTCTAGCACACGCTCTCTACATTAGGACTCGGCATTCGATGCTCTCAGACCCTTGGTCTGAGGCCGGGAAGGGTTAACTGGAGCAGTATGCTGAATCACAGTCAGAGAGAGACTTTTTCAAAGTCTTGATAAATAAATTACGGCTCATGTTTAATTCAAAGACCCTGCTGCCTGCAGAGAACACAGGGAAGAGGCGATCTTTCAATTAAAACAGCTCTGAGGGGCTTCTCCCCACTCTCCTGGGACCTTCCGGCCTCCCTGCTCTGGCCTGCGTGATCCTGCAGTGCTCCTGGGACAAGCTTAGAATAAAATGCAGACTCCTGATCCTAGCTGATGTCCCAGCCTCAGCCCCCGGCCATCCTCTTTCCTCATCTCCCCGTCCAAAAAGCCCTCTACTGGGCCCCATTTCTATATCTCTTTCAGAATCCAGTGGGTTTTCTTGTTGTTGTTGTTATTTTTTTATAGCTCATCATCATTTTGATACTTTTGTAGGTTTCACTTGTTTCTTTTTATTTTTCTTTTCTTTTTCTTTTTTTTTTTTTTTTTTAGAGACAGAGTCTTGTTCTATTGCCCAGGCTGCAGTGCAGTGGTATGATCTCGGCTCACTGCATCTTCAAACTCCTGGGCTCCAGCGATCCTCTTACCTCAGCCTTCCAAGTAGCTGGGACTACAGGCACCTGCCACCATGCTCAGCTAATTTTTTTTTTTTTTTTTTTGGTAGAGATGGAGTCTTGCTATGTTGCTCAGGCTGGTCTCAAATTCCTGACCTCAAGCAATTCTTCTGCCTTGGCCTCCCAGAGTGTTGGGATTACAGGCGTGAACCACAGCACCTGACCTTCACTTGTTTCTTTATTGTGTATCTTCCCCCACTAGAAAACCTCCTCTCTGTGAGCAAAAACTGGGCTCATCCTATTCCCTGCTGTATCCGTGGCACCCAGAACAGCACTCAGTGCATAGTAGGCGCCCAATAAATACTTGTGGGTTGGGATGGGAGGGCAAGAATGTCTCCCCAAGAAGGCTTTTTTTTTTTTTTTTGTCCAGCCTAAATACTACCCCCAATTCCTTCATTTTCTCTCCTAGATCAGGAGGCTGAGCTCCAGGTTGGTGCCATGCAGCTCTCTGAGCTTAGAGTTTCTGCAGAACAGCAAGAAGGCCAGAGAAGTATGATGACACATGTTTGCAAGGGTCTGTAGCAGACAGTCCTGCACCGAAGGCTTTATATGGATGGATGGACCGTCTGGCATGATCCTCACCAGAACCTAGTTTATTTTATTTTGTTTTTTTATTTATTGAGACAGAGTCTCACTCTGTCACCCAGGCTGGAGTACAGTGGTATGATGTCAGCTCACTGCAACCTCCGCCTCCTGGGTTCAAGCAATTCTCCTGCCCCAGCCTCCCGAATAGCTGGGATTACAGGCAAGCACCACAACACTCAGCTGATTTTTGTATTTTCAGTAGGGACGGGGTTTTGCCTTGTTGACCAGGGTGGTCTTGAACTCCTGATCTCAGGTGATCTGCCCACCTTGGCCTCCCAAAGTGCTGGGATTATAGGTATGAGCCACACTGTGCCTGGCCAAGAGCCCATTTTAAAGATGAACAAACAGAGGCATGATGAGATAAAGCCATTTTCCTCTGGGCAGCGCCCTCCAAAGAGTGAGGGAGGCAGCATTTGAACCCAGGCCCCAGTGCTTTTGAAGCAAGCAGGCTGAGTCACTCTTCCAGAAGGTGAGAGCTTTTTATACTTTTTATAACCACAGAGTGTTATGAAGTGGGAATGATCACACACCTTAGCCGTCTGGCTTCGAAAAACCCTACTGGCAAAAATCAAGCCCAGTGATAAAAGAAAGATCAACTCTTCTCCTTATGAACTGAGATCCAAATAAGTTCTCAATCACTATTTTGGACTCAAAACCTGTTCTTTGGTTTTTGCCAAAAGAGACCCTGTTCCCAGTGCCGCAGTTATCCTAAGAGCAGGTCTCTGTGCCAGCGTTCAGCATCCTTTACATGACTTAGTCCTCTAAGCAATGTCATGCAGTAGATATTTTTAATCTCTACCTTCCCTGTAAGAATTGAGGGTCCAGGCCGGGCACGGTGGTTCATGCCTCTAATCCCAGCACTTTGAGAGACCAAGGCAGGCGGATCACAAGGTCAAGAGATCCAGACCATCCTGACCAACATGGTGAAACCTCGTCTCTACTAAAAATTCAAAAATTAGCTGGATATGGTGGCGCACACCTGTAATCCCAGCTACTCGGGTGGCTGAGTCAAGAGAATCGCTTGAAACTGGGAGGCAGAGGTTGCAGTGAGCCGAGATCACGCCACTGCATTACAGCCTGGTGACAGAGCAAGACTCCATCTCAAGAAAAAAAAAAAATTGAGGGTCCAAAAATTTCAGTAACCCATGGCCAGGCACGGTGGCTCACACCTGTAATCCCAGCACTTTGGGAAGCTGAAGCAGGTGGATCACCTGAGGTCAGGAGTTCAAGACCAGCCTGGCTAACATGGTGAAACCCTGTCTGTACTAAAAATGCAAAAATTAGCCAGGTGTGGTTACAGGTGCCTATAATCCCAGCTACTCAGAAGGCTGAGGCAGGAGAATTATTTGAACCTGGAAGCCAGAGGTCCCAGTGAGCAGAGATGACAACAGAGTGAGACCTTGTCTCAATTTAAAAAAAAAGTTTAGTAACCTGGTCACCCTGCTAGGGAGTATTGGAGTCAGGAACAACCTCTGACCTCAGAATCATGCCCTTTCTACTATAATTCCACAGTGACCATATCAGTTATAATTATCATCACTAACATTTAATGAGCACTTACTATGTGCCTGGCAGTGTGTTTAGCACTTGCAGATATTAACTAGTTTGATCCCAAGTACAACCCTAGGAGGCAAATACTCTTTATCACCATTTAAAGATGAGGAACTTAAGGTCCAGATGAGTAATGAACTGTTTAAAAATGTAGATTTTATTAATATTCAAGTATGGTGAGGCCAAGTGATCAGGAATAAATTGTCATTGAATAAATAGTGTGTTACAGTTCCCAAGAGGAAGGAGGCCTGCCACGCCACACAGGGCCACGTGGGGAAGCACTAGGGTTGGGCAGGATGCAGAAGGATGGGGATAAGCATGAACAAGAGGCTTTACTTTGTTTTATTTTATTTTGAGATAGGGTCTTGCTCTGTTGCTCAGGCTGGAGTGCAGTGGTGTGATCACAGCTCACTGCAGCTTTGAACTCCTGGGCTCAAGTGATCCTCCTGCCTCAGCCTCCCAAGTAGCTGGGACTACAGGCGTGCACCACTATGCCTGGTTAACTTTTTTACATTCTTTGTAGAGATGGGGTCTCGCTACATTGCCCAGGCTGATCTTGAACTTCTGGGCTCAAGTGATCCTCCTGCCTCAGCCTCCCAAAGTGCTGGTATTAGAGGTGTAAGCCATTGCACCCAGCCTGTTGAGCAAAAGCCTTTATTGTGGCTTCCTTCATGGGGGAACAGGCAAGGCAGAGTAAGAAGGCTTAGGATTGGTTATTCTGAAAATGTCAGTGGGCTCTGGAGGCTAGGGGCTACCTGTTGTTTTCTGGTGCCTGGCCTTGGGATGATTAGGGCAGGAGGATGGTGGCCCATAGTGTGAGAGTCCCACAGCAGAGGTGGTGGGGTATGTGCTCTGGAGCGGTTGGTTTGCCTGTGAAAGGCACGCTCAGAGGCCAGTACTTTACTATCCTAGGAATTGAGGAACCCTGGGAGGGGCAGTCTCTCCAGGGTCAGCAAGGCCTCCAGATGTCAAAGCATCCACAACACGTGATTGGCACAGGAGTTCATGCAGTATCACTTGGAACTTGAAACCTGGATGAGCTCATCTCAGAGCCCTCACCCTGAGCTACTATAGGATGAGATTTCCTCTCTGCAGCAAAATAATTGCTAATACAACATGAGAAAAACTTAGGAGGAAGTCACTGAGAATATCAACATACAAACAGGGGACCAGCTGCAGCAGCTCAAGCTGGTAATCCCAGCGCTTTGGGAAGCAGAGGTGGGAAGATTGCTTGAGGCCAGGTGTTCAAGACCAGCCGGGGCAACATAGCGAGGATCTCATCGACCTCATCTCTACAAAAACAATTAAAAATTAGTCATGCATGATGCTGTGCCCCTGTGTTCCCAGCTACTTGGGAAGCTAAGCCAGGAGGATTGCTTGAGCCCAGGGTTTGGAAGCTGCAGTGAGCTCTGATTGTGCCACTGCACTCTGGCTGGAGCAACAGAACAAGACCCTGTCTCTTAAAAAAAAAATGTGAGGCCAGGCACAGTGGCTCATGCCTGTAATCCCAGCACTTTGGGAGCCTGAAGTGGGCAGATCACCTAAGGTCAGGAGTTCGAGACCAGCCTGGCCAACATAGCAAAACTGCATGTGTACTAAAAAAATACAAAAATTAGCTGGGCGTGGTGGTGTGCACCTGTAATCTCAGCTACTCTGGAGGCTAAGCCAGGAGAATTGCATGAACTCAGGAGGTGGAGTTTGCAGTGAGCTGAGATCGCGCTGTTGCACTCCAACCTGGGTGATAGAGCAAGACTCCATCTCACGTATATATATATATATGAAAGTAGAAAAGTTCCTTTTTAAAGTTTCCTTTCTTGTTAAAGAATAAATGTGCTAATAACTCTTTGTTAAGCCCTATCCTATGTAGCTGTTAAACCTGCCATGCTTGCAGTACATAGTACATTCTATGTCCTTGTACTTTAACCAAGATATCTGTGCTGGACTTGCTCACAGGCATGTCCCAGCTCTCCATTGCTTTTACCTGTTTAGAAAAGTTTTCAGTTGTTAGCCAATCAGGTTTTAGTTTAGATTATGAGGTCTGGCTCCAGCCAATGGAGATCAGACGCAGCAGTAAGGACAACCCCAAATGTGTAAGGGATAAATTTGTGTGTTTTCCTTTTTGCCTTTTACTCTTGTGTCAAGATGGCTTACAAGGGTACCTTTTCTGCAGTCCAGGAAGTAAAAATTGCATTGCTGAAATATCCTTTGTCTCAGTGCTAATTTTTCTTTGCAGCACCAAGCATCTATTTCCAACATATATATATATATTTTCATATATATATATTTTCATATATTTTTTTTTCATGTATATATATGTGAACAGAGATGAGGCCGGGATACAGACTGCAGGTGGGACCAGGATGGAAGCCAGAAGGGTGGTTTGCAGCTTTCTCCAGCCAGATGAAGTGTTCCTGAGAGGGCTGTCATGAGCTGGCACTGATGTTGATTACACTGTTATTACACTGTTATTTCAATTTGGGAGAAAACCTGCAATACTTGACAGAAACTTGAACTCCCCCATCAAAAAGAGCCCAGATTGGATCAAATGGTCCCTGCCACATGGCTGAGCCACATTTCAATTGTGTTCTGAAGTGGAGTGTCCCATTCGAACATCCACATTATGTGGGACGGGCAGCTGAATGTGGAAGCATGGCCAGGATAAACAGCAACATCTGCTGGAAACTCCTGGGAGAAAAGCTCACTTTTTGTTGCCTATTAAGTCATTAAAACAGCAAGAAAAAGAAAGAGGACTTTAATTTCCCACCATATGTGGACAATATTTTAATGCCAAGGTAACTGGGGAGACAGGTCCTGCCCGTGGCTGACAGGCCCAGGAGGAGGGCCAGGCATGGAGGGTTTGCCACATACCAGAGCCAAGGTTTTCCTTGCAGGGAGGATTTCAGGAGCCTGAGCTGGATCTGCTCAACTCTATCTTCCTGGTTTTCCTTTCCCTCCCCAGGACTAAGTCTCACCTGGAACCCTGGTGATGCCACTGGGGTTTCAGACTCATGCCTACATTATTACCTGAGAGCCCTTCAAGGCTGTGGTCATTTATCTGAATCTGCCGCTAAGCCTCTGGGCTACTGAGGTAGGAATTCCCCAGCTGTCCAGCCTGATGTCAGGCTGCCTGGACGCTGCCCTGTATCTGCCTGGACCGCCATGAGCCATCTGCTGTAGGAGAGTAGGCTGGATCTGAAAGTCCACTCCAGCTACCAAAACGGCCCATGTGACTTTGATTGAGAGACTTGGCATCTCTAGGCCTTGGTGTCCTTATCTATAGAATGGAGGCAGTGAAGTGTGCTACCGCGTGTCATGAGATTGAAAGAAATATACCTGCATGTGCTGGGTGCTTCCGTTGCTGGGTAGCATGCATGGTGCTGTGCCCCTGTGGGTCCCAGCTACTTAGGAAGCTGAGGCGGGAGGATCACTTGAGCCCAGGAGTTGGAAGCCACAGTGAGCTATGATTGCACCACTCTACTCCAGCCTGAGCAACAGAACAAGACCCTGTCTCTTAAATATATATATATACGAACAGAGATGAGGCCAGGATACAGGCTGGCATAGTCTCTCATCTTCTGATTAGTAATCAGTGACACCCTTTCTTCCCTTCCTCCAGTGCTCATCTGGAGATCATGGTTGGGAAGAGGAGGTGGGAGCGTCGTCTGTGCTGGCTCATGAAGGGGAGTTTCACCCTGTTGTGTGGCCCCCTGTTACAGGGCCTTTTGCCAAGGCTACTCCTGGAGCTTGCCAATAGCATCATGAAGCCTCTGCACTCCTCTCAGCGACAATGCTACAAACCCAGAAGGAGCAGCTGCCTCGTCTGTTTCTTGGTGTAAAGGGTAGATTGCACAACGTGCCTTTGCCTCTATTGTCTGCCTTTCCCTCACTCCTTGACCCAGACAACACAGCCCTGTTGCTCCATCTTCCAGGAATAGGGACTCCACCTTTGCCCTGAGCTAGACACCAGAATCTGCACATCAGGTTTGGACACCCACAAGAGCCTCCATGGGCAATGCTCTTCGCTGGCCAGGCTTGCCCTTGGCAGTGGCTGTTGGTGTCTTGGGCATTAGCCCCCTACTGTAGCTGCCACCTTTTGTGTGCCTGGGAGGGCCCTATTGAGAGGCTTATTATTATTATTATTATTCTTTAGAGACAGTACCTCACTCTGTCACCCAGGCTGGAGTGCCAGTGGCGCAATCATAGCTCACTGTAGCCTTGACTTCCTGGGCTCAAGTGATCCTCCTACCTTAGCCTCCCCAGTAGCTAGGACTACAGACACATGGCACCATGCCCAACTAATTTTTGAATTATTATTATTATTTTGAGATGAAGTCTTGCTCTGCTGCTCAGGGTGGAGTGCAGTGGTGTGATCTTAGTTCACTGCAACCGCTGCCTCTGGTGTTCAAATGATTCTCCTGCCTCAGCTCCCCAATAGCTGGGATTATAGATGTGTGACACCATACCTGGCTAATTTTTGTATTTTTAGTAGAGACAGGGTTTCGCCATGTTAGTCAGGCTGGTTTTGAACTCCTGACCTCATGATCCACCCACTTCAGCCTCCCAAAGTTCTGGGATTACAGGCGTGAGCCACCATGCCCAGCCTGAATTACTTTTTGTAGAGACAGGAATCACTATGTTACCTAGGCTGGTCTCAAACTCCTGGTCTCAAGCAATTCTCCCACCTCAGCCTTTCAAAGTACTGGGATTACCAGACGTGAATCTTGGGAGGCTTAGAACCAACATCTCCCTTTCAACATGTCCTCAACCTTCCCTCTTGGGAAAAGACGGTCATCTTGTCCCACCTTTACCCTAAGCAAAAGGCTTAGAGCAAAGTTTCAGTCTCAACTGTAACAGCCACCCAGTCATGATTGTGGATCTTTATTATGAGTTTATTGAGTAGTTGAGCTGACAGAGTGTATTAGTCAGGTTAAGCTATGCTCTGCTGCAGTAACAAATAATGCCCAAATCTCATCACTTTCACCTAGTTGATGTCTATTTTTTGTTCATGCAAATTCTGTTGCTGGTCTGGGTGTTGATTTGGGACTCTATGTGCTTTCCCAACTATCCACAAATCTATGCCTGATTCAAGAGAAGAAGGAGGCACAGTGATCCCTGGATCCAGACAGAGAAGATGGTGGAGATGGTGGGGAGTAGTCCTGATGCCTCCCACAGTTGGCAATCACAATAAGAGTCACAGCACACTCATGATGGCTGCTGACATCCTGGTGCTGTACTGAGCGTGGCACATGATAAGTCATTCAACAATCACAGCAATCTTATAAAGCAGGGATTCTTTTCACACCCATTTTATAGAAGAGGAAACTGAGACTCAGAGAAATGAACTGATTTGTCTGTACAACCGTCCCTCCAGTGCTACCTCCAGGAGAGCCTCATTGATGGGGACAGAGGGAACAGCCCCCAAGCCCCTTGGCCAGGTGTGGTGGCAGCCTCCTGTAATTCCAACTACTCAGGAGGCTAAGTAATGTGCCTCATTTTCTTGATGTCTGTTGAGCCCAGATAGACCAGAGAGTATGGTACTGCCTCAGTTTCCCCAAAGTGGCAGAGGGACAGGGATGAAGGCAGTCAACCAGCACACAGACTGAAATCAGGACAAGATTTGTGGGTTGACTGTGATGGAAGCAAGAGCCCCCACTTCTGTGGGAAGTAGCTACTCATGGAGGATCTCGAAGTCTTTGAAACAGAAGTGACAATTTTGGCCCACTGAGGAAGTGCTCACTGCCATCCCTGAAACTCCCTGGACCCTCCAGTGGTGTTTGTGGGTACAAATCCTTGGTTTTTGACAAATCACGGTTCATTCCAGTGCTGTTGCCAGGACCCAGCCCAAAGCCCCCCCTGATCAATGGGCAGCTCCCAAACTGGGCAACACCGTGGACTTTGGAGGTCAGGTCTCACTTACAATGGCTGCATTTGTCCATTTGCCTTGCTATAAAGAGATACCCAAGGCTCGGTAATTTATAAAGAAAAGAGGTTTATTTTGGCTTATGGTTCTCCAAGCTGCAAAAGAAGCATGGTGCCACCATCTATTTCTTGTAAGGATACTCAGGAAGATTCCAATCATGGCAGAAGGCAAAGGGGGTGCAGACATGTCACATGGCAAGAGAGGGAGCAAGAGAGAGAGAAAGGAGGTGCTAGCCTTCTTTTTGTTGAGACAGAGTCTTGCTCTGTCACCTAAGCTGATGTGCAGTGGCACAATCTCAGCTCTCTGCAACCTCTGCCTCCCATGTTCAAGCAATTCTCCTCCCTCAGCCTCCTGAATGGCTGGAATTACAGGAGCCTGCCACCACACCTGGCTAATTTTTGTATTTTTAGTAGAGATGGGGTTTGGCCATGTTGGCCAGGCTGGTCACGAACTCCCTACCTCAAGCGATCTGCCTGCCTTGGCCTCCCAAAGTGCTGGGATTACAAGCATGAGCTACCACGCCCAGCCCAAGGCTCCTTTTAATAATCAGAGATCCGCGGTAACTAACACGGCAAGAACACTCACCAAGCCGTTCATGAGGGATTGACCCTAAGGACCAAGACACCTCCCATAAGACCCTGTCTCCAACATTAGGAATCATAGTTTGACGTGAGATTTGGAGGGGACACATATCCAAACTATATCAATCGTTTTTGCCTGTGAGAAACCAAAAAGCCAATGAATGATATGTTAAATAAGTTTATTTGCCTCATGCAATAATGATCATGGGGAAGACAATCCACTGATGTCATCAAAACCCAGATTACTCCTACCTCCTTGCTCTGCCATCCTTGGCACATGGATTTGGCTGCCTCATGGCCATAGAATGGATGCTGTGCCTCCAGGTATCATATCTGTATTCCAGGCAGAATAAAGGTAGAAATCTGACTGGCTGAATCTATTCCAAAGCCTCTGCCTTTTTGGCTTACATCTTCATGGCCCCGATGGGTCGGTTGGCCATGTCTAGCTGCAAGGAAATCTGGCAAGATAAGGTTTCCATCTTGTCTAGAAGAGGAAGGTCAGAAAAAAGGGGATGGAAATGTCAATGGGCATCCAGTCCTTGCTGTCTGCCAGAGACAGGCAGATTTGGCAACACCACCTAGAATGTGACCTTGCACAAATTATTTATTGGAACTTCAGTTTATTCAGTTGGAAAATGAGGGCAAAAATAGTATCTCCCTCCCAGGGTTGCAGAGCCTAGAATACAGTAAGTGTTTAATAAATGGTAAATCTCATTGTAATTATTATACTAGGGAAACAGTATTTACATAAAAAGGCCAGCACAGCCCGTTAATGTCACTCTGGAAAATTACTGAACTACCCCAAATCATACAGAAGTATATTCCAAAATATATTTTACCATCGCTGCAGAGGTAGCTTAGAGTTTTACTTGAAGAGTCCTGAGGCTGAGGAAGGTGGAAATTGCTCATGTGTTTTCTTCAGAGCCCATCGGGGGAATAAACTGAGGAGGGAGGTCAACCAGGAAGCTCACAGGACCACAGCCAAGAGCCTGCTCTGCTCATGTAAGGTGACTCTGCCAGGACCAGTGAGGATGGGGACTTCCCAGCACTGGAATGATTCAGATTTCCACCTGCTGCCCTCTCCCCGGTGCAGCTAGGACCCTCTCCCCACCTGACCCACTTTCTGTGATGCATTGTTTTGGTTGTTAGGCACACAGAAGAAGGATGGAAGCTGGAGGCTGGGAGCGCTGGCTCCGCAGTGAATATGCAGATGTTGAGAGCTGGGACCAGCGCTTGAGCTGGCTTCACCTTGGAGCTGGAGGCTGCAGCAGGGGTTGCCCCAGCTCCTGGTGTCCCATAGTGGTGAAAACGGGAAAGGTCAAGCAGACAGATTCTGCAGAGATGAGGTTCCAGCCCTTGTTTAATCAGCCTGGGTGCCTCTGAGAGCCTCTGAGGGCCGTGGTCCATAAGCAGGAGAGTGGACAAGACCCCCGTGGAGCCCCCCACAGCTGTTCTGTTTGTGGCTAGTCTCCGAGGAGCCCTATCAGTCCCGGGCTTTGGGGAAGTCATGTGGGCATGTTCCAGGACCCTGTGCAGGCAGCAGCAGCTCAGCCCTTGAGTCCTGAGTGGGTCATTTGAGCTGGTGCAATGTCTGAGGAAGCACAGGTGTCCCAGAAATAGGTGGGAGATGCCAGGTGCCACTACACATGCCACACATGGATGCTATGGAGCTGGCCTGGCCGGGCTTGGCTGATGTCAATCTGCTTAGTGTCAAGAGTGTCCCTCTGTCCTGTGACTTCCTGAGGCTGCCTGCCTCCTTCCCAGTACTCTGGTGGCAGAGAAGCCTGTGAGAGACTCAGCAGGACATCCTGCCTGGTGAAGCCATTTATGCATATTGAGCACACATAATGCACCGACTGCATGCACTGCCCTGGGCCAGACTAGTGTTAGAGATAGCCCTGGTCAAGTGCTGAATGCAGCTCTTGATTTTGCTTTGAAATCTGCTGATTTCTCCCTTCTAGGATGATTTATTTATTTATTTATTTGAGATGACTCAGAGTTCATCAATCGGAAAGAGACACAGAGGAAAAATTAAATTTGGAGTATCAGTGTCCTAAATGGTCAATCTAAGTAGACACCAAGCAGCTGGCCCTCTTGGGAAATCAGCTTCCCCTAAGGGGGTTGGATTTGGGGAAGAAATTGGAGGACTGCTGCCTGGCACACAGGTGTCCTGAGGCCTCTGGGCTAAGCTGGGCCTGGGGGCAACTGTCCATCGGCCTATCCCTCCTCCTCGCCGCTCCCTGACTTGACTCATTGATTTGAGCTTCTCATTAACCTCCAAGATCATTCCTGCCTTGAGGCCTTCGCACCTGCCATCTCTTTGGGCAGAAATGCTCTTCCCCCAACTCTGTGGCCAGAGCCCTTCCCTTCTCATTCCGCAGGGATCACCTCTTAAGGCAGAGTAGTCACCCAGTCACTCTTCACCCTCTGTGCCTTTCTCATAATTTTATTCTTTTTTAAAATTTAACTTTAGAGACAGGGTCTCACTCTGTGGCCCAGACTGGAGCACCATGGTGCCATCATAGCTCACTGCAGCCTCCAACTCCAAACTTCTGGGCTCAAGCAGTCTTCCTGCCTCAGCCTCCCAAGTAGCTGGGACTACAGGCACAGCCGCTACACCTGGCTAATGTATGTATTTTTTTTGTAGAGAGGAGGGTCTTGCTATGTTGCCCAGGCTGGCCTCGAACTCCTAGCCTCAAGTGATCCTCCTGTCTCAGTCTCCCAAATTGCTGGGATTACAGGCATGAGCCAGTGTGCCTGGCTCCGTGGTTTTTTTCTTTCTTTTTCTTTTGAATTCTTTAAAATTTTATTTTACTTTAAGTAAAATACCTGTGCAGAAAATGCAGGTTTGTTACATAGGTATACATGTACCACGGTGGTTTGCGACACCCATCAACCAGTCATCTAGGTTTTAAGCCCAGCATGCATTAGGTATTGGTCCTAATGCTCTCCCTCCTCCTACATCCCATCCCCTGACAGGCCCTGGTGCGTAATGGTCCCCTCCCTGTGTCCATGTGTTCTCATCGTTCAACTCCCACTTATAAGTCAGAACATACGGTGTGTGGTTTTCTGTGCCTGCATTAGTTTGCTGAGAATGATGGCTTCCAGCTTCATCAAGGTTCCTGAAAAGGACATGATCTCATTCCTTTTTATGGCTGCAGGTTTTATTCCTTAACAGCCCTTATTTTGTCATGGTCTCACAACATCCTTCTCCTCCCAGTAGCAGACAAGCCCTGTGGCCCCAGTATCTAGAAAACAGCATGGTACACCAGGCAAGCGCGGCGGCTCACGCCTGTCATCCCAGCACTTTGGGAGGCTGAGATGGGCAGATCACCTGAGGTCAGGAGTTCAAGACCAGCCTGGCCAACATGGGGAAACCCCATCTCTACTAAAAATACAAAAATTAGCCGGGTGTGGTGCTGGGTGCCTGTAATCCCAGCTACTCAGGAGGCGGAGGCAGGAGAATCACCTGAACCTAGGAAGCAGACGTTGCAGTTAAGCCAAGATTGTGCCATTGCACTCCAGCCTGGGAGACAAGAGTGTGACTTTGTCTCAAAATTAATTAATTAATTAATTAATTAAATTTTAAAAAGAAAAGAGCATGGTGCATAGTAGGTGCATGAATGAAAGGGTCCCATTTTACAGATGAGACAACTGAGGCCCAGAGAGACTTACCAAATCCCATGTCATGGGTCAGTGCCAGGATTCGAACCCAGGTCTTCTGTGCTCTTTCTTTCTAACCCCACCCTCCCTCTCAAATGCTCCAGATCTCTTCTTATCTCAGCCTGATGATTCCAGCTCTATGCTTACAGCTGCTTGACCTTATCCACAAACCACTTACCTTCCTGTGCCTCAGTTTCCCCTTCTGTAAACTGGAGGTGATAGTAATATTGCCTTAGAGTATATGTAAATGGTAAACAAGATCATACACATGGGTCCTTGGAGCCAAGCCTGGCAACGCAATTAAATGTCACTGTCATTCTCAGGAAGCTCTGTCCTTCCAGCTCCCTGGGCCACACAGCCCAGCACACACACAAAACATACCGCTGCTCCCATCAGCCACAGCATCTGGTGCAGTCCTGAAATCAGTCATTCAGTGCATCATATTCCACTGCCAAGAGTGCCTTTTTCCTCCTTCCCTTGGAAAACCTCTTTCACCCCTATCCACAGCCACCTCCTCTGAGGAGCATTCCTGGATTCCTGGGCAGAGATGCCCAATCTCTTTGATGCAGGGCAGGTGAGCCCCAAAGTGGCGCTTAGCCCAAGAGGGTCATTGGCTTTGCCCAGGAAAGAAGTCAAGGGCAAGCCAGTGGTAGGGTAGAAGAAAACAGCTTTATTGGGGCTGCAGGGTTACAGCTGCATGACTGCTCCTGTGAGCAGGGCTGCCCCATAGGCAGAGAGCAGCAGCTCAGGGCAGTTTTGCAGTCACTCTTTGTTTTTTTTTTTTGAGATGGAATCTCACTCTGCTGCCCAGGCTGGAGTGTGATCTTGGCTCACTACAACCTCCATTTCCCAGATTTCAAGCAATTCTCCTTCCTCCATCCCCCAAGTATCTGGGACTACAGTGCGTGCCACCATGCCTAGCTAATTTTTGTATTTTTAGCAAAGACGGGGTTTCACCATGTTGGCCAGGCTGGTCTCGAACTCCTGGCCTCAAGTAATCCACTCTCCTTAGCCTCCCAAAGTGCTGGGATTACAGTTGTGAGCCACCTCACCAGGACCATTTGTACCTACTTTTAATGGCATGTAGATTAAGGGGCAGTTTGTGCAGAAATTTCCAGGAAAGGGTTAGTAACTTTTGGATCATTGGGTCATTGCCATGGAAAGGGGCGGTAACTCCCGTGTGTTTCCATGGCAATGGTAGGACTTGGCACTCTGGTGGGCGTGTCTTATGGAAAGCCGTCCTCAATTTGTCCTCAATTTGTTCCGGTGTCTGAGTCCCACCTCCAGATTCGACTGCTGCCTCTTGCCTCACCTTTGAGTCTCAGAGCTGTGCCAAGATAACCCGCAAGCAATACTGTGGAGAGGTCACAGGAGGAGAAACTCACTTGAGAGCCACGTGGAGTCATTTTAGAAACAAATCCTTTTGTCGCAGCCAGGCTCTCCAGCCCATATCTTAACTGCAACCTCACAAGAGACCCTAAGCTGGAACTACCCAGCCGTGCCACTCCCAAATTCCCAAACCACCGCAAGTGAGATCATCGCTGTTCATGGTTTCAAGCTGTGAAGGACTGGGGTGAATTTTTTTTTTTTTTTGACGGATTTTCTCTCTGTTGCCCAGGCTGGAGTGCAATGGTGCCATCTCGGCTCACTGCAACCTCTACCTCCTGGGTTCAAGGGATTCTCCTGCTTCAGCCTCCCAAGTAGCTGAGATTACAGGTGCCCGCCACCACGCCCAGCTAGTTTTTATATTTTTAGTAGAGACGGGGTTTCACCATGTTGACCAGGCTGGTCCTGAACTCCTGACCTCAGGTGATCCACCCACCTTGGTCTCCCAAAGTGCTGGGATTACAGGCATGAGCCACCGCGCCCAGCCTGGGTTGGGGTGATTTTTTTATGCAGAGGTAGGTAAAGAAGATGGAGAATAAATACCCCAGCAAGACTTCGTTGCTATCTGTAGGTAACTGTAAGCTGGGCGTTGCACACTGGCCCCCGTTATGATAACTCTCCAGTTGTCCAGGGTGGTAAATTTGCAGGAATATGCCCTCATTCCTGGCTGCTTTCTATTCCTAATCTCACTTTCCACCTCATTCTTTCCATCTCCCAAATTCTCATTCTTGTCTCAAATCTTTTTTTTTTTTTTTTTTTTTTTTTTTTTGTTAGAGTCTGCCGATTTTTCCCAGGCTGAAGAGCAGTGGCAAAAACAAAAAACAAAGCAACCACCCTTTCCCA
>CAUYLG010045070.1:0-28925 GCA_963573385.1 Cacajao melanocephalus | reverse complement strand
TTCTAGCCTGGGCAGTAGAACAAGAATCCTGTTCTCTCTCCCTCTTTTTCTTCCTCTTTCTTTCTCTCGTACATTCTTTTTTTTTCTTTCTTTCACTCTCACTTTCTTTCCTCTCTTTTCCTTTCTTTCAAAAAATAAAATAAATAAATAAATAAATAAAAATAAAAAAAAATAAAAATCCCTGTTTTGTGAAAAACAAAAGGGGTCTCATTTATGAATGCAAATGATGGCTTTCTTTTGTTTTACATAATATTGAGAGATGGTATTAGGTAGCATTATTGAATATCTGTGCACACAACATGCACACACACACACACACACACACACAAGCCCACTCTATGTATTTGTGAGCAAGTCAGATACATACATTTCATATACTATGATATTCAGTGCTTCTAAGTTTATAGAGACTGTTGAAAAATATGTCATCCTTAAGTGAGGGAGTTTTCATAACTGATGGTTTTGAGACAAAAATTGACCTTCTGATCCTTTGGTTTTTCAGGGTTGATGGGGAAATGAGGCTCTGCTTTTATCTGTCATTTGATACTTTCTTATGATCTATCCCAGAGTGCTGGGACCTTGTGTCTTCCTACAAGTGCAACATATATACTTCTGGAAGGTTAAAATCAAGACCTTGGCTTCGTTTTGAAAACAACATGCATTAACCAATTATTTTAATGTTTCACATTTTCCACTTATGGTGATTATAACCTATTTGGAACTTTGTTTTTAGACCAAGATAATTTTTAATAAGTGGTCTGAAAGCTTCAAATCTATTGATTTAATTATCAAAATCTGTGTTCCTAGTAAAAAAACTGAACAGAACATTTTGATTATGGGGATGGCTTAATAGATAATCGCGTAAAGTGATTTGGCAGAGGCAGCATACTGGCTCCATAGAAGGCAAAATTCTTCAACTAGCAGGAACTTGGGCATAGACTTTTTCTTCTCACAACCTTTTTGCTTACTGCAATAAAGGGTGCATGAAATTCTGAGCAGGCAAATTAACTAGGCAAAACACTTAGACGCTGAATTTAAAGTGCCAATGGGGACCATTGGAAAACTATATTGAGTGATTTTAGTGAAAATTCTACCCATTAATGGTGTAGTAGATAAAATGCAGTACACATATACCATGGAATAGTATGCAGCCATAAAAAAGGAGGTAATCATGTGAGTGAATTAACAGAGGAACAGAAAACAAATTATGGCATGTTTTCACTTAAAAGTGGGAGCTAAACATTGAGTACACATGGACATAAAGATGGCAACTACAGACACCGGGGGGACTACCAGAGATTGTAGCAGCAGTCAGGGGCAAGGGTTGAGAAAATACCTTTTGGGTACTACACTCACTTCCCGGGTGACAGGATGATTGTACACCAAATCTCAACATTATGCAATCTACCCATGTAACAAACCTGCACATGTAATACCCGGACGTAAGATAAAAGTTGAAAAAAAAAAAAAGTTTACTTGCCCAGTTATAGCCAACAGATGTAGTAACTAGCAAGGACTGTGAAGAAGGCATGATATGATGAATACAGAAACAGGATGAATACAGGGTGAACATGATGTCCTTGTCTTGATTTCAGATTGGAAATATCCATTGGTATGTGAAGTACGTTATCCAGATCCATTCCCTTAGAAATTGTTCCAGAGATTTGTACAGAGACAGTGGAATATATCCCACAAACCTGCAAATTATTTTCTGAACACCTTACTTATTAATACAATGATCACATAAGTTATCATTCAAAATTTTGTCTTGGAAGAAGGTAAAATTAGATGCAATGCTGAGATTCTATGGGATATGATGAGGAGCATGGCCACTGTATTTATGAAGAAACTGCTCAATGCACTAGGTGTCAGAGGAGTGACTAATGGCTCCTCCACCGTGTCTCTGTGTGAATAGAAAAAAATCATTATAATGTCTCAATTTCCCATTCCCTTGACTCATGCTCCTGTTTAGCCAGCAGCAAGCTACCACAGGCAAAATCTTCTTGAAAGAAGGAAACAAACTCAGGTTTTGGCATTCATGCTAAACTTTTTTGAAGCAATTTTTACTTCTGGGAGTATCCACGACAGTGGCTTTCAACATACATCTCTTTGTAACATCCTAGAGTGTAATAATTTGTCAGAAGAAATAGGCAAGGTACTAAAATGTGTAATATGTCATTTTTGCATAAATTCACTTGAATTCAAGATTATCAGTTTAATGATATAAGTTACATTTACTTGTATTGCAAAATGTTTTCTGGAAAAACAAAATGGGCTAGAGCCTGGGAATCAGCTAATCTTATTTTTAAAATCTGGTTGATTTGGACAGAGCATCTTCTGTGCCATTGTGTCTCTTACCAGTGTTCCACCAGGGGAGAAAAAATTGAGAATCTGTGTTCCACTTATCTATTGCTGCATAACAAACCACTCCAAAACTTAATGTCCTAAAACAAAACAACATTCATTTTGCTTGTGAATCTGCAACTTGAGCAGGGGTCAATGAGGGTGCTGTTTTTCTACTCCACTCGGAATCTACAGGGTTGACTCTAAGGCTCAGGGCAAGAAGCATCTGAATGCTTACTCACCCTCATGTCTAGGGAAGGTGTGTGAGTTGTTCTGGCCAGGGGATGAAATGCAGCATGTTGTATTTTCTAAAAGTGGCCATAGCTAAATTTCTAGTTTTACATGCTCTTCCAGAACTTTGGCATTCACCTACCAAAATGTGAGGTGAATGTTCCTTCCCCTTGATCCTGACTACTCTGACCAGTAATGTATGACAGAAATCTTGCGAGCCTTGACTTCAGAGGCTGGGCTGCAAAGGGTAACATGACTTCCATTTGGAATTTCTCTTATGATGCTCAGTCTTGGAAGCCCAGGCCACATGAAGAGGACATTGGTAAGCGGCTGACAATCCCAGCTAAATTCTCACCTAACAACTAGGATCAACTATCTGACATGAGTAAAGGAGTCTTTCCTCATGCCAGCCTCCAGATTGAACCTCTCTAAGCTGACGCTATGAGGAGCTGAGATAAGCTACCCCCACGCTTCCCCAGAGTCTTGTCCACATTGTGGATGTCTGAGTAAAATAAGTTGATAATTGTAATAGGTAACTGAGACACTCTGCTTTAAAGATTAAAGAGGGGATGTGCTAAAAATTTTCTGAAGATTCCAGAGGTTATTCTGAAATAAAAGTTATTTTATTCATTATTGCTGCTATCTTTTTCCTGTATAATTAGAATTGAGCACCAATCTCTTGTCAAAATTCACTCCTTTCCACCAAAGTGTATACTCTGATTCTCTTTTCTAGTTCACATCTTTATAGTAAGATTTGGACTCAGCACTGCTAAATTCATAATCTGTAGATTTTTGTTATTTGTGGCAGTTGTGTCCTAAATTTCTTTACTTCTATTCTCTAGTTAATTTCTGAATTGTTAGATAAGATAAACCATAATTTTTGAACTTAATGATAATGACATAGTATTGTTATTATATTAGTGATTTCAGGCTTTCATGTTAGCATGAGTACAACCTAATGATCATACACCAAAGAGTATATAGGGATATTATGTGACAGTGTATAATGAAAGATAAACAAGGCTAAGATTCTTTTAAATAGAATTTTGCTATCTTCACTAAGTTTTATGTTAAATAGGAACACAGTGGCATGTGTTTTTGCTCCTGAAATGTCACTGTTGTTTCTTTATCAAAAGAATTCTAGTAAATGACAGAGGTCTCTCCTTCCAGAGATAACTGATAATACTGCAAAATGTCCATACATTTGTCATGAAAGAAAATTTTTCCTATAGGCATGGTTTGTCATTCATTCTGTACTCTAAGTGGATTTTTAAGGATCTGTATCAAACATCATCCAAAGCATTTTCAAACTTTAGCATTCATTAAGATAATTTAGAAAGCTTAAGTCACTGACTGCTATGCCCCAGCCCCATAGCTTCCGATTCACTAGTAGAGTGAATCCCAAGAAATTGCATGTCTAACAATGCTACTGTTCCCAGGACCATACTACAAAGATTACTGATCTAGAGAAACAAGATAAAGGCCTAATATATGGAGATCTTTTTCTAACCACTACTCTCTGAAATATACTCAAATTTAAAGCAGCTTTCAAGTCATCCCATGACAAAATAGTTTTCATTCATTGAAAGGTTAGAGAAGTGATTTATCTTAACCACATTTTCTCACATACTGAGGCAAAGTGCAAGAAGAAACAAATTGATTCTTTCAGTCTGAATGTCATCGAGTTCTAAATGGGTTCTAAAATTGAGAATGTGTCGTGAGAGAGAAGTGCAAGCATTTCTCACCAGGCCACAACCAGAAAATTTGGTTCGTTTTGCCAGTTTGTTTAGAAAATAGGCAGAATTCTGTATCAAACATTTCAGTAATAAAAGATGCAATAGACAAAATTAGATTATGACTGGGAGCTTAAAGATCAAATTTGTTCTGGTCTACATGCCTTGGACATCTGAGTCTCAAGAAAGCCTCATTGTCCTCAGGAAAAGTGTGAAGGATCTCTTTTCTCAACTCCTGAGAAGGAAACAGATTTGTTATCCTGAAGATTTTCTTTCGGTATTCTAAATATTTTAAATCAAATAAACCTATTTGGATTACTGAAATAGTTGGTCAAGTCAGCAGTGCTTTAGGGTAGCTCTGAAATTATTGAGGTCTTTCTGTCCACAGATTTTTCCATTGACTCCTTCTTCATCCTTAATTTAGTTGTTTCTTTCTAATTTAACTCTTTCATAATTGGATAATTCGAGTTTCCATTTTCCATTGTGGACCATCTTGCTTTAACTTTCTGAAATGCATGTTTATGGATATGTATTTTCTGTTAGTACTTTGCTAAATGTCTCATTTATTTAAAAATTATTTTTTCTCTTTTATTATAAAAAAGAAATACATGCTTGTTGTAGGGAAAATATCAAGATATTAAAGAAAACGTACTATCCCAAAGGCTATCATTAACAGATATGTAGCAAATATTGTGATGATTTTTATAGTCATTTTATATATATGCTCACTATATATATATATCTCTGGAATTTTCAAAAATATAAATTAAGCATTGCCTAGGAATAAGCTTAACCAAAAAAGTGAAAGATCTCTGCAATAAATGCTATAAAACATTGATAAAAGAAGTTGAAGAAAACACAAACAAGTGGAAAAATGTTTCATGTCCATGGAAAGGAAGAATTAATATTGTTAAAATGTCCTTTACTATCCAAAATTGTCTACACATTCAATGCAATCCCTATCAAAATAACAATGACATTATTCATAGAAATAGAAAAACAAACCTAAAATTTGTATGAACTACAAAAGACCCCAAATAACCAAACAAGTCTTGGGCAAAAAGAACAAGCTTGAGACATCACATCATCTGATATCAAAATACATTACAAAGCAATAGCAACGAAAACAGCAAGATACTGGCATAAAAACAGACACATAGACCAATGGAACAGATTGGAGAACCCAGATGTAACTTCACACATTTACAGCCAACTGATTTTCAACAAATGTACCAATAATACACATTGGGAAAAGAACAATCTCCAATAAATGCTGCTGGGAAAACTGAATATCCACATGAAGAAGAATGAAACTAGACCCTTATCTCTCATCATTTATGAAAATCAACTCAAAATGGATTAAAGACTTAAATGTAAGATCTGAAACTATGAAACTACTAGAAGAAAACATAGAGAAAATGCTTCATGATATTGATCTAGGCAAATATTTTTTGGATGAAACCTCAGAAGCATAAGCAAAAACAGACAAAAATGATGATGTAAAACTAAAAATCTTCTGTACAGCAAACAAGTGAAGAGACAGCTTACAAAATAGGAGAAAATATTTGCCAATTATCTGACAAAAGGTTAATATCCAGAATGTACTAAGAAACTCAAATGACTCAATAGCAAAAAGCCAAATAATTCAATTTTTAAAAAGGCAAAAAATCTGAATAGATATTTCTTAAAAGAAGACATATAATTGTCCACAGATATATGAAAAAATGCTCAACATCACAAATCATTGGGGAAATGCAGGTCAAAACCACAATGAGATGTTAGCCTGATTAGAAGGGCTATTATTAAAAAGACAAAACATAACAAATTCTGGTGATGATGTGGAGAAAGGAGAATACTTACACATGATTGGTGGGAATGTAAGTTAGCACAGTCACTATGGAAAACAGTATGGAAGTTCCTCAAAACACTAAAAGCAGAACTGCCAGGCCAGGTGTGGTGGCTCACGCTTGTAATCCCAGCACTTTGGGAGGATGAGGTGGGCAGATCATGAGATCAAGAGATGGAGGCCATCCTAGCCAACATGGTGAAATCCTGTCTCTACTAAAAATAGAAAAAAAAATTAGCTGGGTATGGTGGTGCCCACCTGTATTCCTAGCTACTCGGAAGGCTGAGGCAGGAAAATCGCTTGAACCCAGGAGGCAAAGGTTGCAGTGAGCTGACATTGCACCACTGCACTCCAGCCTGGTGACAGAGCAAGAATCTTTCTAAAAAAAATAAATAAATAACCCCCTAAAAACTGCCATACGATCCAGCAATCCCACTATCGGTTATATATCAGGAGGAAACAAAATCAGTGGGCCAAAGAGATATCTGCATTCCCATGTTTATTGCATCACTATTCACAATAGCCAAGATATGAAGTCAAACTAAGTGTCCATCAATGGATAATGAGATTAAAAATTAGTATATTTACACAATTGAATACCGTTCACCCATACAAAAGAATGAAATTCTGTCATAATTATTTAAAATTAAGAGTTATATTAAATTTTAAAGTGGTCAATGGCTTTTATTTTTTCTTTTACTTTAAAATTATCATGATTGTTATTAATATTAGTAAAATTTATGAATGTTTACTAAATACTAGACATTATGCTAAGTTCTTTACCTGTATTCTTTATTTTAAAAATTTCAACTTTTAGATAAGGGATACATATGCAGGTTTGTACATGGGTATAAAATTAGAACATGTAAATAGAAAAAAAATGAAGACAATTATAACTTACTCATAATAAATATCATTCCTTTCCATCACAAATACTATATTTACTTATCTTTTAGGGTTATATCTTAAGACATTTTATATGCATATGAATGCATTTTCTGAATTTGAATTGAATAGAATTTTTTTGAATTGAATAGAATTTTCTGTACAGATTACTATGTATGTATGGAGGGATGGATTAAGAAGGAGCACAAAAAAGCTTCTGTGAGATGTATACATTCAGCATCTTCTTTAGTATCTTCATGGTGTGTGATAATGTCAAAAGTTATCAAGTTGTACACTTTAAATATTTGGAACATATTGCATGTCAAACATACCTTAATAAAGCTGCCAATCTTTTTTTGAAAAAGGAAAACAACATATTTTTGGCCATAATTGTGGTGGAATGTGAGTGTACATTGTATGCAAGATTCTACAAGGTGCTTACTCTTCCTGAAGCATAATGATTGGGGAATGGCAGTATAAGCATAAAAGGATGAAATTATATCAGCTCATAATACGGAATCGAGAGAGAAGAGAGAGTGGGGTTCAGGTAGCAGAACTAACTTTTATCAAAGTAGGAATCGTAGCTCTTTTATGTTTTGGTATTCTTAGAGAAGTCAGAGGTTTTCATATTCTCCCCAGCAGGGGCTCATTTAATGACCTGACAGCCAGTGTTTATTTAGACTGTGTTTCTCACCCACAACCCATCTCCTCACACAGGAGACGAGACACAATAATAAAAACTGGAAAACTGACAAGGGACTAAAAAGAGGGCTTTTGGGGTATTTCCCCACATCCTGGTTCAACAGACACTTACGTGTTACTTACTATGTATATTTGCTACCTTTTATGTATCTATAAAATACATGTGACTGTGATAGAAACACAGTCGCCTATATCGTGAAGCTGGAAACCATCATTCTCAGCAAACTGACGTAAGAACAGAAAACCAGAAACCACACGCTCTCACTCATAAGTGGGTGTTGAACAATGAGAACACATGGACACAGGGAGGGGAACATCACACACTGGGGCCTGTCGGGGGGTGGGGGGATTGCTAGGAGAGAGATAGCAGGGGTTGGGGAGGGATAAAATTAGGAGAAATGCCTAATGTAGATGATGGAGGGATGGATGCAGCAAAGCACCATGGCATGTGTATACCTATGTAGCAAACCTACACATTCTGCACATGTACCCCAGAACTTAAAGTATAATAATAATAAAAAAGATAGCAAGAATACAATAAAAAAATGTGTGTCCCACTAAATTTGAAAACTAAATGACTAAATTCCAAGAATTGACTATGCAGAGTGAACAATGCCATTTTGGGGCAATGCAATTCTAATAAAAATTCAAACACTGTTTTTTAATGAACTTAACAAACTGATTCTAAAATTTGTGTGAAAATACAAAGACCCAAGAATGATCAAGAAGAATATAGGAAAATTTCACCTGCCATCTGTTATAAAAAGTGATAATTAAGAACGTGTGCTTATGGCGAAATAACAGATAAATGGACCAAAATGAACAGAAGATCAGAAAGAGACCCACATGTAAATGAACAACAGAGGCGGCACTGCAGTTTATTGTGGAAAAGATAAACTATTTCATTAAATTTTGCCAAGAAAAATGGCTATTAGAGGAAAATAATATTGGATCTCAATCTCATACCATACACACAAAAAAATCAATTTCTGATAGCTTGAAGACTCAAATGTCAATCAAACTTTAAAATTTTTGAGAGAAAAAAATATATATATGACTGTGACAGAAACACATGCAGTTAGGTTTCTGCCTCTCTAATTAGCTCAGAGGTAAATAAATAAATAGATACTTATACTTGAGGGCTCTTGAAGCACAATTCTGTTAGAAATAGAGGTGAAGAGAGGTATCTATGTACAGTAAACTGCACCAGACTAGCAAATGTCTTGGCCAATTTAGTTTCACTTTAGGGCAAGAAATAGGTACTCTATTACTGATCCATTTCCATTTCTAATTGATTCCCCTAATTATCCTAAGAAATTTTCCTTAGTAAATACCAAACTTATTTCAACAGAAATAGTAAAAGTAGGATTTATTTTCAAATTCAATAGAAGTGTCTTTCTTGGAGATCATCAAAGCCCCAAGTCCAGAGGGTATATGTTATGGTAGCTGTTTATTCTTTTAGCCACTCAATCAGAAAACATTTACTATGCTTTTATTAAATAGCATTTGTTATATAACCAACATTCTATTAATGGGCACTTAATTTTTTTCCCCAACTTTTTACTATTACAAACAAATGGCAAAGAGTGTGTGTGTGTGTGTGTGTGTGCGCGCGCGTGTGTGCGTGTAATCTTTGCTTGTCTGCAATTTTTTCCATTAAACATATTCCTAAAATTGGAAGTGCTGGGTCAATGAATATAAATATTTTAAAATCGTACAGCTATTGCCAAATTTCTTTTCTGCATTGAGTGGATTCAGCCATGGATTTTTGTCTTTGACCTTGGCTAGAAAAGTTTCAGTGGAAACAGTCTGAAGACAGATTATAGGAATTCAGGGAGGGGAAGAGAAGGCAGCCTGTGGAAATACTCTTTCCAAAAGTTAGGTGATGATACTGGAGTATAAAGGCCTTTTTTCTTTATCCCAACTGAGGAAAACTTTGCAGGGAAATCTCAGCTTCAGAGCTCCCCATGGGGACAGCTGAGGCCTTTGCTGTGACATCATTTCTTTTCCAGAGAATCTGGCTTCAAGTGTCTGTCAACTTGTATTCCATACCAAGTAAATACGTTCTTCAAAAACAAACTCTTTTTTGGACAATTAAAAGCCAAGATAATTCATTGCCAATAAGTCTGCCCTGTAAGAATACTTAAAGAAGTTCTTCAGATGAAGGGAAATTATTCCATATGAAAGCACAGATCATCAGGGAGAAATGAAGAGCACCAGAAAGGATGTGTATATATAGGTGAACATAAAAGCCCATTTTTAATAAAAAGGCAAACAATGAAATAACAGTGCATTGTGGGGTTTATAACATATGTGGAAATAAAATATATAACAATAGTAACAAAAGGCAGAGGAACTGGTATAAACAATGGTTGTGAAATGGTAAAATATTCAAGGCACACTATAAGAAATTGTGGGTGCATATTTTAACTTCCAGCATCACTAAAATAACACAAAAACATAAAGCTAAAAAGCCGATGGAGAAATATGAATAATAAAGGTAGTTGCTTAATTCAAAATAAGGAAGAGAAGAATAAAAGTTCAAAGACCAGATAGACAAGTAGAAAACAAAAAGCAAGATGGTAGAAAAATCTTAACTGTGTCAGTAATTACATTTGGTGTAAATGGAGTAAATATGCCAATTAAAGAAACTGTCAGAATGGATTAAAACACACACACATGTGGACGCACACATACCTGTGCACACTCATATGGCCCAAATATATACTGTTTACAAGAGACACACTTCAAATATAAAGACACAGATGAGTTGAAAGTTGAACAATGGGCAATGATATATTATGCAAACACTAACCACTTGAGGAATTCTATGGCTATTTTCCTTTACAAAGGTGAGATTTCCTTGTAGGGCTTCAGGGAGGGAAAAGAACAGCAATTAAAAAGAAGAGATGAGAAGAAGAGGTAGGAAAGAGTAGAAGAGAGGGAGGGGAGAAAAATAAAACGGAGAAAATGAAGGAGAGAGAGTGGATTTGGAAAATTAGAGGGGCAAGAGGTAAAGAGAAAAGTAGGGAAGTAGAAAAGAATAGTAAAGACAAATAGGTTGGGGAGATACTGCGATAAATTTCACAAGTAATTTCTCTTTGGTAATCAAGTTTCTTGTAGACCCGTGTATTAGTTTGTTTTCATGCTGCTGATAAAGACATACCCTAGACTGGGAAGAAAAAGAGGTTTAACTGGACTACAGTTTCACATGGCTGGGAGGTCTCAGAATCATGGGGGGAGGCAAAAGACACTTCTTCCATTGCAGCTGGCGAGAAACATGAGGAAGATGCAAAAGCGGAAACCTCCGATAAACCCATTAGATCTCGTGAGACTTACTTGCTATCACAAGAATAGCACAGGAAAGACCGGCCTCCATGATTCAGTTACCTCCTCCTGGGATCCTCCCAAACATGTGGGAATTTTGGGAGATACAATTCAAGTTGCTATTTGGGTAGGGATACAGCCAAGCCATATCAACCCATTTCCCAACTCTGTGTAGTGCTTTTTAATAGGACTCCTCCCTAACTTGTTCCTTTACATTTTTCTATATATTACATTTTAAAATGTCCAACCTTTTTGTTTTAAATGTGAAAAAGGGCCTCTGCTGGGTGAGGAAATACAACAAAATGCTTTACAATGTACAAGTGCCACTAATTACTTGAATTGCTTGCATTTTCCTGAGCCACACCTTGGGAATGTTAAGTACATCATTATAGGCCACATGGCCAACACTCAATCTTCTGCTGAGGGAGTGTTTTAATAAGTGAATTCTCAACTAGAGATTTTAAATGAACATTACAAGAAAGATTTATGTTTGAAATGATTATGAATCTACGATTACTGACAGCACAAAGCTACACATACAAGTGACAAGATTAGAAGCAGCCGATCCAAAAACAATACAGTCTCAATATAAGGTGTTAGGTGAGTTTTTAAAAAATTAACATTTATATGGAAGGACAGAACTTGTGTGTTTCAGATTGTTATCTTTGATTGACCTCAAAATAGAGGAAGCACATTGTAGGGTTTTAAAACTATCCTTGCAATGGAATTAGCTGCATAAATTTTGGCTATAGAGTATTTGGCATTAGTTATTGGAGCTAAAAGGAGTTAGTTTTCTTATGATGACTGAACCATGCTGCACCTATTTTTTCTTTACAAATATGTGAACATTATCCAAAGGTGTTAGAACTGGGACTAGCAAATATATGTTACACATCCCTGTATTTCCCTGTATGCATGGCCAACGCTGCTAATTAAGCTTGGCATGCTTTTTCTTCTGGTTCTTTTGAATCCTTCTTGATGTATCACCTGGGCTGTACCACAAATCATCTAGGCATGATGTGCAATTTCTTAGCATTTTTTTGGTGCCACATTCTTCTTCAGCACTCTGTGCCTAGGGACTCCTCACAATAATGTTATTTATTTTATTTTCAAAAAAAGTAAAATGCATAAAGTACAATAGATAGGATTATTCTGACATGTAGTTATCAAGGTATTTATAAAAATTTATAGTATAGTAATAAATTTGCTTCATTATAAATACACTAAAAAAATCTACCAGTGGGTTTTAATAAAAACTGTTGAATTTGAACACAGTGATAAGCATAAATAATTCATCCATATGTACTGCTATAACATGACATAAAAATAGTTATTTTTATACTTTTGACAAAGTCACAGGTACCACAACAACTGTGGATTCTTTCTTTCATTCTCTCTCTCCTTCTTTTTGAAGGAATACTAAGTTTTTGCCACATGTAAATAAAAATAGTTTACAATTATTTTTCTATCCATGTGGTCTCCAGGTTAGAAACCCTGGGAATGATTCATGACTGAGGGGTCATGAAATTTTGAAACCTAGATTTTCAGCAAAAGCACTTACTAGACTAGATAGAAGCAAAGAGAGTCAAGTGACCGTTTTCTTTATGGCATAAGAATTCCCCATAAGAAGAAATACATAAGAAATCTGTAGCTCAATATTAAAGATGAGTATTAAATATCAATCCTATCAGTAGTAGTAATAGATACATTTTAGGCCTCTAGTGCCTTTTATTACTTTTTACCTTGTTTCTTTCTCCTACTTTGCAACAGGAGGCAGGCCTTTCCCTTCCAAAGTTGTGCTCTTCATAAGGGTAGTCAAAAATCTCTTGAGATTTCCATACTTGGAATGTGTTTTGGTATATTGTGGGTATTCTAGATGTAACAATAAAGATGACATATATTCTAGTAAATGTTGCCTCTATAGTCATATATTTTAAACCTTTCTTTCCCTTCCTGGTCCTAGAGGATTGATTCCGTATGCGATGAATTTCATATAGACCTATAAGGAATTGGATACAGCAAGCCCCACATGGTGAGGTCCTCTCTGCCCAGTAAGCATAAACAATCAAGTGTCAGAAATGTGGGTCTCCAGCCCTTGGGTTTGTATCTCAACTGGCCCCTTTTAAGAAAACTGGAGGGAGCAGAAGCCCCAGACCAAAATGCAAAGCCCAGGTCAGATCTGCTCTGCCATCATCTTCCCTTACCTTCTCTAGTAATGTGGTGATGGCAACACTCTCTAATTATGAAATTGGCCTTTACCATCCACCATGCAGATGAAAAACTTAATTTGTGGGAAAGGTGGGGAACATGAAGTACACTGAGAACATCTGACCATTAAGAGAAAGTTTTGCAGAGCAGGGATAATATCCCTTTAAGGGTGAAAAAGAAAACTTTCAGAAGGAGGAAATTCAGAAGACAATATATAATTCAGTGACCAAACAAGCCTTGTCAAGTTTTTAAAAAGTACAGTTTAGAAAATTAACGGTTAGAAACACAGTGGGGCACGTTCATCAGCAAAATGCTATCACGTTAGAAACAGTATCTGCTGTCGGAGCCAGGCAGGGCCTATTATAACTGGTTTAGAAGGGCATATTTTCTTAGCTATATTAATTCTCTTAAAAATAATTCATTTTCCACTTTTGTTTTCCTTTCTCCCACTGAAACTGAAGAGACATTAAATGGAAAAGGAGTGGATTAAATTAATTTTTTATCTGGGGAGAAGTTATTAAATGTTACACAGTGATAGTCATAATAAATAGCATATGTAATATGGAAAACTTCATGTGGTTACTGGTATACCTCATGGTATTCTAAGATAAGGTTCTCCCTTGAAATGCAAACTATGTACTTTTAATAAACCATTTGGGAATTGCTGTTGGAAGTATTTGTTGGATTGACTGGAGTAGCACTTCTGTAGTTGATTCATATACAGCATAGCCTTGCCAAGAAAGCCACGTTTTACCATACCACAGAAGTTTCATGAGCTTGCTCACTTTTTGCCAATCCAGTTAATCCCCAAAGAGAACCATTTGTTGAGGGCAGCAGCTCCCAAAGCTCACAGATCCCAGGCTTACCATAAGCACACAGGATTCTGTAGTCAGGACAGCAAGATTCCCTGCAGGCAGCACCAGCTGATGGCACTGTCACTGTCACGAAGTCTTCTCTGATCGGTGATCCCAGAAAGGCAGGAAGAGGAAGAGCCATCACTGGGACACAGGTTTTCTATCACAGTAGGGCAGCAGCTATGTTCACCTATACAAACCACTGTGGGCCAAGGTAGTGCCTGCACATATGTGTTCCTACACTTTCCTCCAGTCTTCCAGGGGATACTTAATTATCTCATTTTCTACAATGAATCAAACTGTGCCTGTAGTAGAAAAAGGGCAAACCATTTTCATCGGTTCTGGCGCATGCTTTGCCTCTGATGGCATCAGTTCTTTCCAGCTGCTTTGCTGGTCCCACTGTCAGAGATGGCATGCCAGCTCTGCATGATTCACACCTGGGTCAGGCAGCTTGGCCTTGAACTTGACTAGCTGATGAGGTAACCTGGGAGTGGAACTCGATGCCATGATCTGCAGCTCCTGCGTGTGATTTGAGATGCCAACCATGTGTGCACAATGTCTGTAATAAGTCATCTTTTTGTATTGTGCTGGTTGGGCCTTGTCTTGCCAACCACCACTTAGAGCCTTTGCTGGCAGGGCCTGTTGCCTTCACTTACACCACATGATAGGCCTCAGGATCACTCATCCAAGCAACATGGCCACTCTTCACTGAGGCAACCGAACCTCTTACATTTCAATACCTCTCCACCTGGTGAAAATCAAGCCCTTCAGCAGGGCCAGTGTCTTTAGAGCTCAGAGCCACGCTGCTCTGCAGCTCTGCAGGCTTTGCTGAGTCCTTTGAGGGGATCAATAGGAGCCGGGTGGCATTGTTCCTGGCCCTGGCACAGGACCTTCCCGTAATGTGATAATCCCAGTAGGCCATCCCTGAGGAGGAGGCGGCCAGCATGCCGTCCTCAGAAATCAACTTCTGACCTCCTGGCTCTCTTCCCCCTTCCCCAAAACTATTTTGTTTAAAATGCTAGCTTCTCTGTCATAAATTATTCTTTAGTTAAGGGGTTTGGCTCCTGTGTGAGTTACTGTGGTTTGAAAAGAAAAAGAAAAAAAAAAAAGGAACATCTTAGTTTAGCCAAGACCCAAAGCCTAACCAAGAAAAAGTGGAAACAGGCTGGGAAAGGCAAAGTTGCGGGCGGGGAGTGGGTTTTTATTCACATGCTGTTTTAAACTGTGCAGCTCATTACTTGTTGATAATATACATTTTAGAAGTGTCTTTTTCTATATCTGAACTTCTCCAGGGAGTGGGCTAAGAAGAACATGCGTTTTGGTGGCAGCATTGGATTCTTTGGGTTATCACATTGCTTAGAAGGAGTCTAGGCCAGGTGCGGTGGCTCACGCCTGTAAATCCCAGCACTTTGGGAGGCCGAGGTGGGTGGATCACGAGGTCAAGAGATCGAGACCATCTTGGCCAACACAGTGAAACCCTGTCTCTACTAAAAAATACAAAAAAATTAGCTGGGCGTGGTGGCGTGCGCCTGTAGTCCCAGCTACTCAGGAGGCTAAGGCAGGAGAATTGCTTGAACCCAGGAGGCAGAGATTGCAGTGAGCCGAGATTGTGCCACTGCACTCCAGCCTGGCACCTGGTGACAAAGCAAGACTCCGTTTCAAAAGAAAGAGTCTAACGAACCCTGTAGCTGCTTCTCTGACATGCCACTGAAAGTCCAGAAACAGGCCAGGAACCAGAGCTTCTCAGGCAGATGTTTTCCGGAGGTCCACAGAGATCGTGGCCGTGAATAGAACAAGAGCAAGTGGCATAGGTCCAACTGTGTGACCCGGAGAGCATGTCAGCGGCACCGCCACTTGATTTTGCAGAGAAAGCTTTTGTTTGTGATTTCGCTGGCATTTCCCTGTGCCATTACTGGTTGTTTAGCAGGAAAACAGAAGTTAACCCAATGTCCAAGCCAATTTAATGTTTTACCCTTAATTCCAATCATGTAAACACTCCCTTCACATAGTATAAAATCTCTTTTAAATAAAAATGCTCAGTCTTTCCAAAGTCTCTTCCTCCCTCATGTCTCTCCTTTCAGTGGCCTCTGGTTTTGTGAGGCCTTGGGAGGAAACAGGCTTCTAGCTTCTGGCTTACCCGTGTGCATAGTGACTGGTAGTGGCAGCAGGTCTCCTAAGCATTGCACCTTGACCCCCAGATGGTCCCGACCTCACTGGCTCCATATTCTGCAGCAAAGAAGTGTGTGGCCTCTTCTTTTGGCTTTAAATGTTTCGCGAAGCCTCACCACCTTCTTGCTGCTTTGGCCTCCCCATAATCCTCGCTAGCTGTGCAGCCTCACCCCCTTGCCTCAGTACACCCCTGCCTTTGCAAGAGCACCTCACCTGTCCCTGGTAGGGTCCCCAGCAGGCTCACTCTCTCCCAACTCAGCACGTAGGCTACTGGGGGTTGAGATCAGCTCACAAGCAAAGGTCAGGACCTCTCTTGACCTGACTGGGATGCCTTATCCGGTTAGGGTCTGGCTTAGGGGTACCTGGCAGCCTGGGAGGCAGCACCTTCTTAGAGATCATAGTGGGCAGCCAGGCAAGAACCACCTGACTTCTCTGTTCCCTCTCATGCCTCCTACCCTTGGGAGGAGCAGGGAGGGGCAGCCAGAAGACGCAGGTCTGATTGCTGCTCCTTCCTGCCCAGGTGTCTCCGTATTTTTCGCAGGGAAGAGATTAATGAGCCAGATATCCCTGTACTTCTGTCTTCCTCTTTGTTCTAATTAAGCCTTCAACAAGGGTACTTGGGATATCACTTCTACCACAGAAGACTTCAATTAGCTGGGCTTCCCAGGATTGCTCTCCACATGCAAAAGAAATAGAACAAAGGAATTAAGCAAATCCTCTCTTTCCACAAAGCCTGGTTTTAAAACCTCAAATCTCCCCAAGAAGTGAAATGCCAGCCGTACCATGGGGTGATATTTCTAATAGCTTGAACTTCAGTATAAGAAATTGCAATAAAATATCCATTAAAGGAGAAAGTAAAAATGATATTTGCCAAAGGATTTTCAACATTTAAACCTCATGAGGCCAGAATTGCCTCACTGCACAACTCCAAGAGGAAAGGATGGACGCCCCCTGGAATTGTGGCAGGCATCGCTATTATCCGTTCTTTCTTTTAAATGTGTTTGTCCATGAATCTGGAAACCATCATTATCAGCAAACTGACACAAGAACAGAAAATCAAACACCGCAAGTTCTCACTCATAGGCGGGTATTGAACAATGAGAACATGGACACAGGGAGGGGAGCATCACACACTGGGGTCTGTTGGAGGGGACTAAGGGAGGGCCAGTAGCGGGTAGGGAGTTGGGGAGGGATAACATGGGTAGAAATGCCAGATATAAGTGACGGGGGATGGAGGCGGCAAACCACATTGCCATGTGTATACCTATGCAACAATCCTGCATGTTCTGCACATGTACCCCAGAACCTAAAGTGCAATAAAATATATATAAAAACAAAACAAACAAACAAAAAAAGAATAGAGAATAGCCTTCAGATAGATTTCTCCAAAGAAGATCAACAAATGGCCATAAGCACAGGAAAAGAGGCTCGATATCATTAGTCACCAGGGAAATACAAATAAAAACCATAATGAGATACCACTTCAGATGCACTAGGATGGGCAAAATAAAAAAGACAGACAATAACAAGTGTTGGTGAGCATGTGGATAAATCAAAACCCTCATACACCGCTTGTGAGAATGTAAAATGGTTCGGCCACTTTGGAAAATAGTTTGGCAGTTCCTCAAAACTTCAACAGTTACTGTGTGACCCAGTAATGCTACTTCTAGATACATGCCCCAAAGAAAAATGAAAACATATGTCCACACAAAAATTTGTACATGAATGTTCAGAGTAGCATTATTCATAATAGCCAAAAAGTGGAAATAACTCAAATTACCATCAACTGACATAAAGCATAAACAAAATGTGGCATATCCACCCAATAGAATATCATTCAACCACGTAAACAAATAAAATAGTGATACACACTACAATGTGGATAAACCTTGGAAACGTTATGCTAAGTGAAAGAAGACAGTCAAAAGGTCACATAACATGTGATTCCATTCATTTCAAAGTCCAGAATGGTGGCATCTATAGAGACACAAAGTAGATAAGTGGCTGCTTAGGACTGGAGGCGGGAGGTGGGGAAGAAGGGATAGCGGGATAGTGAAAGTGTTCTAAAATGGGATGTGGTGGTGGCTTCACTATCTGGGAATATAATAAAATCCACTGAACTGTATGCTTTAAACTGGGGAACTGAATGTTATATGAATTCTCTCTTGAAGCTGTTAAAAAAAACAAATAAAATGATTTAATCATGAAAAAAATGTGTGTGTCCATCTAGGGTAGAGCTGTTAAGTCAAAGGAGAGGATGATAGAGGTAAAAATCTTTTTAGAATGAGGTGTTGGTCAAATGTTTAGCCATGATCTTTTCTTCTTAATACCGTTTGCTTCTGTGATAGGGGAATAATCAGGAAAAAGGAAAGTTACATTCAAGTTAAGCAACAAGAAGCTCCAGGTGAAACATATTTTGAGTATCTTGTTCTTGACCTTCTCCACTGAGAATGCTTCTGTCTACATGGCACCAGTAACCACAGATTTCTAGTGTTCTTCCCTCAGCTGTGCCTGTGGTCACGACCCTGATGCTTCTGTATTTCTATCCTTTGTCTGAACAGAAAGTCTTTCTGTGCCTTCAGCTTCCTTTGGTAGTTTCCCAGGAAAGTTTAAAAATGAATGTTAAAATAAATGACGTGGTGAAGTGTGCACTTTGAAAGAGTGAATTATATCTATAACACTATTATTTTTGAAAAGAAAAAAAGACATGCAATCATCCACACAATTATTTTTTCTCACTAAAAAGAATGGGTCATATTAAAAACAATGAGTCATATCACAGGAGCTTCTTCAAATCTTGATTTACTTACTGAACCATAAATGGGAAATTTCTCTGAATTAATTCACATAATCTAACACAGTCTTTTTAATGTTACCAAATACATTTTATGGATGTAGTGACAAACATATTCAATAATTCCTCTTTTGATAAACAACGTATTTATTTATTTCTAAAGTAAGTATTTAAACACTTAGTAAATACATTCTTTTATGTATTAGTGCTACTGTTACCATAGAATAAATTCATAGGAGTGGAATTGTATGGCTTACGGTATATGTATTTGCAATTTAATAGATGTTGCTGGGTTGCTTTTCAAAAACAACTAATAATTCATAATTCCACAAATAACATAATAGAAATTTTTTCTGTACCTCTGATAAAAAATAGATATTACATCTCTCTCTCTCTTTTTTTTTTCACATTCTAATGGATTTAAATTATCTCATTGTTGGTTCAACAGAATTGAGTGCTTTTTGATGTTCTGCTTTCAATTTACTATTTATATTGATTATTTCAACATCTATTAGGTTGTTTTCCTTTGTGTTATTAATTTATAAAAGCTATTTATATAAGAGAGATTAATTATTTTTCTGTCATATGTGTTACAAAATCTTTCCCAATGTGATCTGTTTTTCAAACAAAATCTTTTAATTTCAAATACTTAAATATTTCTATATGTGTGCGTGTGTGTGTGTGTTCCCAGAATTGGTAAAATACTCTCCCCTGCCTTTAAGATTGTACATATAACATTTCTGAAATATTTTATTGTTTTAATTTTTAAATATAAGTCTTTTATCCATCTGGAATTGATTTGTACATTTGGTATAAATTATGGGTTCAACTTAATTTTCTTCCAGATGGATAACCAGTTGTTCCAGCTCCATTTATGAAATAAACCACCTCTTCCCACTGTTTGAAATATCACCATAGTCATATATTAAACTTCAGTTTATTCCAGGATTTATTTCTCTTTACTCTCTTTATTGCACTTATTTGTCTATTCCTATGCCAGGACTATAGTCTTTTGTTTGCAGTAGCTTTACAGAATGTTTTCATTTTTAATAGGGCAGGTCCCTCCTTCAAAAGTTTCAATGACCAGGGAGAAATATAGAAAAGATTACCCATCAGGTTGCTTACTTTAGTTCATGAGGGGCAGGAGGAGGAGCTCTTGGAGAAGTCATGCAGGGTGAAGATGGAAAAGGAAGAGAAAAGGCAAATGGAAAAAAAGACTGCAAGGTATTTGTATATAAATGAAAAATCTCATCCACCTCTTTTCCTTCTTCCCATTTCATAGAGGATGATGATGTGAATGTTAGCAGTGAAATACATGATCACCATCATGATCATTTTCAAATGAGCATCTTTTTGTGACCACCCAACTCTTACAATTAGTTAGGCCCACTTTCTAGTGACTGATATCTCTGCCATACTAGCCATGAGTTTGCTGAATTCAGAGAGGAATATAGTTAATAAAACCTGGCCCTCTGAAAGGAGAACCATCTTTTTCTCCAAAATGATCAACCACCCTAAATTATTACTTTTAAAAAAAGAAAAGCAAGTTTTTAATTTTTTTAATTGACAAAAACTGTTCATATTTTCATGTACAACAAGATGTTTTGAAATATGTATACATTATAGAATGATTTAGTTGACCTAGTTAATATATGTGTTACTATACATTTTTGATAACACACAGAAGAATGATAATAATATTATGCTGAAATCTGCTACATATATTGTTTTAAAAATCAAAGGGCTCATTTGTTTTCTGCCTGAAAAAAAGGATGAGATTAAATGTGCTTCTGATAAGTCTGTTTTCAATGGAACGTTCAATACTGTTTAATATTCATTTTTAAAGCCAAATAACATATAAAATTATTATTTTTTGTTTTATTTTTATAGATTCTACTTTTATTTTAGATTCAGGGGTTATATGTGCAGTTTTGTTATTTGAGTATATGTGTCATGCTGAGATTTCGGATATGATTGATTCCATCACTGAGCATAGCACCCAATTGCTAGTTTTTGAACTCTCTCTTTCCCTTTCCCATCTTATAGTCCTTGGTATTTATTGTTGCCATCTTTATGCCCATCAATTTCCATTATCTAGCTCTGACTTACAGGTGTGAGCATGCATTATTTGATTTTCTGTTCCTGCATTAATCCACTTAGGATAATGGCCTCCAAAAGCATCAATATTTCTGCAAAAAAAAAATGAGCTTATATTTTATAGCTATGTAATATTCCACAGTGTGTATATAATATATTTTCTTTATCCAATTCACCATTAATGAACACTAAGTTTGATTTCATATCTTTGCTATTATGAATAGTGCTGTAATGAACATATAAGTATATGTGTCTTTTTGGTGGTATGATCTATTTTCTTCTAGGCAAATACCAAATAATGGGATTGTTGGGTCAAATGGTAATTCTAAGTTCTTTGAGAAATCTCCAAATAATTTTCCATAGTGGCTGAATTAATCCACATTCTCACCAACAGTGCATAAGTGTTCCCTTTTCTCCACAGCCTTGCTAGCATTTGTTGTTTTAACTTTTTAGTAATAGCCAATCTGAGTGGTGTGAGATACTACCTCATTGGGGTTTTGATTTGCATCTCTCTGATGTTTAGGGATGTTGAGCATTTTTAATGTTTGTTGGCCACTTTTATGTTTTCTTTTGAGAAGTGTCTGTTCATGCCTTTTGCCCATTTCTTGATGGGTTATTTGTTTTTTGCTTGTTCAATTGTTTAAGTTCCTTATGGATTGTGGATATTAGACCTTTGTTGGCTGCATAGTTTGCAAATATTTCTCTTGCTGTGCAGAAGCTCTTTAGTTTAATTAGTTCTCATTTGTCAATTTTTGTTTTCGTTGCAATTGCTTTTGAGGATTTAGTCATAAATTATTTCCCAAGACGCATGTTTAGAATGATGTTTCCTAGGTTTTCTTTTAGAATTCTTGTAATTTGAGGTCTTATATTAAAATCCTTAATCCATCTTCAGTTAGTTTTTGTGTATGGTGAAAGATAAAGGTTCAGTTTCAATTTTCACATGACTAGCCAGTTATCCCAGCACCATTTAATGAATAGGGAGTCTGTTTTCTTTTGCTTGTTTTTGTCAGCTTTGTAGAAGGTAAGATGACTATATGTGTGACTTTATTTCTCAGTACTCTATTCTGTTCCATTGGTCTATGTTTCTGTTTTTGTACCAGTACCATGTTATTTTGGTAACTGTAGCCTTATAGCATATTTGGACATTGAATAAAGAGATGCCTCTGACTTCATAGTTTTTGTTTAGGTTTGCATTGATTATTTGGGCTCTTTTTTGGTTCCGTATGAATGTTAGAATTATTTTTTCTAGTTCTGTGAAAAATGACATTGGTAGCTTGATGGCAATAGTGTTGAATCTGTAGATTGTTTTGGGCAGTATGACCATGTTAGTGATAATGATTCTTTCAATCCATGAGCATGGAATGTTTTTCCATTTGTTTGTGTCATCTATGATTTTTTTCAGCAATGGTTTGTAATGTTGTAATGTTCCTTGTAGAGATCTTTGATCTATGATTAGGTAAGTTTTTTTGCAATTATCATAAAAGGGATTGCATTCTTGATTTGGCTCTCAGCTTAAACTTTATTGGTGTATAGAAATGCTATACATTTTTGTACATTGATTTTGTATCTTGCAACCTTACTGAGGATTTTGTTGTTGTTGTTGTTGTTGTTGTTGTTTTTAAATCAGCTCTAGGAGACTTTTGGCAGTCTTTAGGGTTTTCCAGTTACAGAATCATATTGTTAGCAAACACAAATAGTTTAACCTCTTCTTTTCTTATTTGGATATGTTTCTATACCAAATTATTAACGGCAGAGCTGACCATCATTTTGAAAGTTAAATATCCTGATGGACTCAACTCATTATTGCACATTTAGCTAAGTGCAGAGAGAGAAAATTGTTTCAGGAAATAAATCTTGAATTTTTCCCTTGAGTGAAGGGATCCTTTCTGCTTCATGAGGTTTTATTTACACCAGCAATCCCAAGGGTCTCTCCATCCACTCATTCCTTCTCACGGCCTCAGTTAGCATGCTATGTTAAGAGTACACATTTACATAATTGGCTATTCCTGATTAGAATAGATGTATTTTAACCCATTTTGGGAACCATGTAGTAAAAAACCCACATTGTAGATTTTTGGAAGCCTAATTGTTTCTTTTTTTCCTGTCAAATTCTCTCTCTTTAAAAAGATTCTTGATGTTTCTTCCGTCTTCATGATTTTTTTCTTGTTTAGTTAACATGATTATATTCTCTATGAAACTATTATAGACTTACCCTTTATCTTATTGCCAAGGAGAATGTATAATTAAATCCTTGATTTAATGTATAGATTTTGCGTTCAAGGAATGGCATGGGAAAATTTAATGAAGTCATTTTAGTGAAGCGATTAGCAATCATTTTGTATGTGAAACTTAATTAGGGAAATTGGGGGTGACTTGTAGAAATAAGATGATGTAGGAAAATCTAAATCCTCACTTTCTCTTTTTCTTTTTGCATTACCTATTAGTATGAGATGTTTACATTGCTCTTACTAGAGTGGTTTATATATAGTTCTCCTTGAGAAAAAGTAGGTACCATAGACCATATGTTTTCCTAAGTGTTTTTTGGAGTGTTTAAATTTGAATCACCAGTAAGATGTACTTGAGATGGCGTTCTAGATTGTTAATGTGAAAAATACATGTCAAGAGTCATATATAAGATGAAGGGTTCAAATGATAGGTGTTTAGTTTCTATGTAGAGCTTCTGCTGCCCTTCAAAACTACATCAAAAGGTATATTTCAAGTCCCCTTGGCTAGCTCTTCTGAGGAGATTTTACACAAAAGCCCCTTAATTGGCTGTCAGTGGGTAACACCTAGTTCTTTTCCCATCCATAAGAGGTGGGAGAAAGAAAGAGAGACATAAACTCAACAATATAATATTGTTGGAAATTATCTTATAGACACAAGCTTTGATTCCACATCTGTAGACTTGTGACTGAAAGGAAAGGAGTCCCCTCCCCTTCCTTTCACCACTACTCTAAAGCTGGTCTCAATTCAAGATAAAAAGAAAGTTCTAAACTTTAAGATTATTTTAATATCAAAGGGAGATAATGAAAACAACATTTTCATCAAAATTGTAAGCTTATGTTTTCTTTTTAAATTAAACATGCTTAAAAAAACCAATCTCCAAATTTTAGCACAGATGCTCACAAAGGGTGGAGGCAATGGTTATTTAGCCAAGGGGGTTAATAATTAAGTGTTTTATTAAGCTGGCCTTATTTGCATTTTAATTCAAGTAGAATATTATAAGTTAAGAGGAAAAAGCATGTTTCTAAAACATGTCAAAAATATTAAAGATAAATCCATTGAATTTGGTTCAAAAATTTTTGAGTTCATTAAGACATAGTAAGAGGACCATGTGATAGAAACATATTTCTGAAATCCTTATCCATTTTTTTTCTTTAAATATTTTCTATTTTCTCTCCTAGCTAGGAGAGATAATTTTGATAGATAGCTGGAATTCATTGTTTCTTAGGTGCTTTTTTGGTTTAAAATTCCAAAGACCCAAATTGTAAGGAAAATAGATGGCATGGATTTGGAGAGAATGGAGTTTTCTTTGGAAGACAGAAAAGATCTTCTTGGGCTAAGAAAGAGAAAGACTCCACATCCTGGACAGAGGGACCCTGAACACTGCTTCCTGGGCAGCCCCAAGCAGGTAACAGAACACCAGATGGATCTGGCAGGCACTAGAAGAGAGCTTGAAATCCGTTATGGCTACATTCCAGGAAGATCCTGGACCACTACTGCATAGAAGCAAAAGAATGGTTCCCATCCTCTGGAGTAGAGCTTCTTCAGAAGTAGTAAAGACACAGTTCTAAAAAGCCAAGCAGACAGCAAAGAGGGCTGTCTACAGGGATCCAACTGAATGCCCAAAAGGATAATGAATGGTTTAGTGTATATTTGTGTAGTATTAAGGCTTGAAGAATCAGAAGAATGCCATGAACTACACCATGTCTTCATACTCAGTACTAAAGATGAGAGGGAGAGGACACAGCCAACTGATGGAAATGAAGCTTCTGTCACCTGACATAGTGGGAGTTCAAAATGGAAATTTAGTTGAGTTATAGACAGTAAAGTTATAATGTCTCACTGACCTGAGAGTGTGGATTGAGATTTATGCTCACTATATTTGAAAAAGATGGAGATGAGTACCACAGTATCAGCTGACTTCTATCACTTTTTCACCTTTAGCTGAAATCAAAGAAGAAGAATTCCGTTCTCTAACAAGAACATAACTCTCTTTGATGGCTGTTTTAAAAGACGGTCTACATCAGTAGAATGGCAAGAAGTTTTAAAAGTTCATTAGGGTTCTCTGTCTTCTGTTCTGCTGTGAGGTACTTTGCTGCCAGAAGCCTGCTGTCAGCAAGGCATGAACATTTTTTCTTCTCTTTTACTTTCTTCATTCAGTTCACTTATTTATTAAGACGGTCTCCTGTTTTATTACCCAGAAACTAAGTAATATTTTAAAATATATCTTTGCTTATGATATAGGCTGTATAATAATTTGAAATTAGTTTACCTGCTTCTCCAAGTTTTTGTTTTTTATCCTTTAATATGTGTTATTTGCATCACTTTAAAGCTTTATTGATGTTAGAATTTTTCCCTTTACTTTTTTCTCTTTTAAATTCATCTTTACTTGTTATTATTAATTTCCGTTGTAATCCTTTTCTTTTTTTGTAGCGTTGTATTTTTAATATATTGTTAATTGTTATCTTTTATGTTGATTTTTATTTTAGTTCCTATATATTTTTTTCTCTCTAAAATGTTTTATCATGGTAATTATGTGTACCTATTCATGGTCTTAAGATTCAATTCTTTTATTCTTTGACCTTTACTCTATTATTTTATTTTATATTTTCTCCCTTTCTCTTAAAGAAAGCATGACTTATTTTCTAAATAGCACTATAAAAAGCAGAGTTTAGAGCCTGGAAGCAGTGAAGAACACTGGACAGAGGTTGGAAGGTTGAAGTTAAATGAGGTCATATTATTGTCTGATCAAGTTGATGTTTGCTGATACTAACACAGCATTTTTGCAGGTTAAAAATTATTGTAGTCTTAACTTATGATTTAGGATTTTGGAAATAAACAGTTGTCTGTTTGTTCATAAACTGCAGCACACCCTCCAATTGATTTCTGAGGAAAATCTCTTGGATTTTGGACTCACTCTTATTCTACAACAGGAAGCACAATATACTTAATGAGCTTTCCAACTCTCCAAAGGAGTAGCAATGCTAGTTGAAAATGAAAATATTTAGACCTTTCTTATGAAAAAATACCCTTTGATGAGCAATTTGAAAAGGTATACCAACATTTGAAATATGCACAGAATAGTTTCACATGCAGGAATGGAGATGAAATTCTATGGAAATACTCACAAAATACTTACTATTTAGCAGGGCATTTCATATTCTTCTTTGGGTATATATAATGTGTATGTTAAAAAAGAGTAAGTTAATCCTCTGATTCTAGCAACATAAAAGATTGAACTTCTCATGCCCCTTGCTCATTGCAAACAGAAAATTCAGGATAGAATGCATATTTATAAAAACTTTCAAAATATCTTCGGGAAAGCATCTCTAGAAGCAAACAACATTAAAAAAAGGCAAGTCTATGAGGTGATGACATGGTGGTCTTGGTAGGATTTTAGTCTAGGATCTAAGACCAAATATTTGAGGCTAACAATTAAAAAACACATGTAGAGAGAGGAGTTGTATCCTTGGAACTTTTTTCTATAGAGGTCACAGGGTAGATTAAGTTAAAAAGGAGAGCACGAGAGAGAGAGAACTTAATGCAGATTTAGAAATAATTTCTGAGGAAAGGATAGTATAAAGCCTTACAATCACGAGTGTTCATTGTCATTATAGATAAGTCTTTTAAAGGTCACTTTAAAAAGTTAGAAAAGGATTTTGGGAAAATATTGAAGTGACAACATTATTGAGTCTTGCAGAATTCCTCTATAAATAATACTGCATTAAGTTATTTTTCTCTCTCTTTCTCTTTTAAAAGTGAATCTAGCTCAGTTGCCTCTATAGAAATAGGCTCCAAGAATACAACTCCTCTCTCTACATGTGACTTTTATTTTTATTTATTTATTTATTTGAGACAGAGTCTTATTCTGTCGCCCAGGCTGGAGTGCAGTGGGACGATCTTGGCTCACTGCAACCTCTGCATCCTGGGTTCAAATGATTCTCCTGCCTCAGCCTCCTGAGTAGCTGGGGCTACAGGCACCCACCACCACACCTGGCTAATTTTTCTATTTTTAGTAGAGACAGGGTTTTGCCATGTTGGCCAGGCTGGTCTCAAACTCCTGACTTCAGATGATTCACCTACTTCGGCCTCCCAAAGTGCTGGGATTACAAGCGTAAGCCACCAAGCCCAGTCCCTACATGTGATTTTTAATTGTTATTCCCAAATATTTGGTCCCATATCTTGGACTAAAATCCTAGCAAGGCTACCATATCATCACTTCATAGACTTACCATTCTGGCTTTTTTGTTTCTGTGTTATTGGCTCCTAAATTTTTTTTCTCAGCTGACTAGCACCTAGGATTGTTACTTTGGGGGGAAAAGGACAATATCTGCAGTAACAGGAGACAAAGTATTACAAGATCCACAAATTAGAGGAGGTAAAGAAATTATGACATTGCAAAATCCCAGTGGGCATGCAGAAAGAAGAAACAAACAAGAGTATTCCAAAATAGTCAACAGCAACTTACTGGGAAGTACTACAGGCCAACTTGAGAGGAGGAGCTGAAATCAGAAAGTTTTTACCCACATTGATTTGAAGATGAGTACAAGGAGTACGGTAAGGTCTAAAAGGGCCAGACAGCCCCGTAAACTTTCAAAATGAAACACAAACATTTGAGAAGCCAATAGGAATATAGTTCAAATTAGGCATAACAGTGAGAGTGGAAGCAGAAAGCAAAAGTTGAGGGAGAGGAACAAAACCAGAAGATTGTCAGAACGTTGAAGGGTATAGCTGTTAACACTTCATTAAACCTATAGGGCAGAGTTCTAGATTAGTGTTGCTAAAAGAAGTTGCATTCCACCCATTCATTTTATAAGTAAATGAAAAGAAAGTTGAATTTGATATGATGTTATTATAAGAAAGAGAGAGAGATAAGGAGCATATTAATGTCCCTACAGACAACTGAAGCCAAAGAGACATGCTCATAAAACAAATAAAAGTATAACCTGAAAACTTAATACTTCAAAATGAGCTAAAAATGAAGAAAGTGATAGATGATATGAAAGAATATAAGAATAAAATAACTCAGACGTAAGGTGTTAGAAATCAGGAGAGAATTAGTATCCAAGGAAAAAATGATTTTGGAAATGATGACTAATTTGAATAAACACAAAAATAATAAACACAACAAATAATGCCTGAAGATAAATAGAAAAAAAATAAGATGCAAGAAGAGAAAATAATTTTTTAAAAAGTAAAAGATAAAAACAATAGGCAGGAAAGATTGAACATGAGTATAATAGGAATTTCTGAATAAGAAAATCAAAACAATGGGGTAAAAACAAATACTAAAACTGTAACTTAAGAAAATAGTTTTGAAATTAAAAACCAGTAAAAAATGCATATTTAAAGAGCTCACTATTTTTTTTTTATTTTTTTTTATTGTATTTTATGTTTTGGGGTACATGTGAAGAACATGCAAGATTGTTGCATAGGTACACACGTGGCAGTGTGATTTGCTGCTTTCCTCCCCTTCACCTATATCTGGCTTTTCTTCCCATGCTATCTCTCCC
>CAUYLG010045068.1:0-24436 GCA_963573385.1 Cacajao melanocephalus | reverse complement strand
CTATTCTAGGGTAAAAAAATTTTCCCTTCAGCACTTTAAATATGTCATGCCACTCTCTCCCGGCCAGCAAGGTTTCCACTGAAAAGTTTGATGTCAGGTGTATTGCAGCTCCATTTTCTTTTATTTGTTTATTTTTTCTTGGTGCTTTTGGGATTCTTTCTTTATCCCTGACCTTTGGAGTTCGATTTTTTAAAATGTCTTGAGGTAGTCTTCTTTAGATTAAATCTGCTTGATTTTCTATAACTTTCTTGTGCTTTATATTTTTTATTCTTTTTTTCTTTTGTCTCATCTGTTTATTTTCAAATAGCCTGTCTTCAACCTCACCAATTCTTTCTTCTGCCTGATCAATACTGCTATTAAAAGACTGATGCATTCTTCAGTATGCCAACTGCATTTTTCAGCTTCAAAATTTCTGCTTGATTCTTTTTAATTACTTCAATCTCTCTGTGAAATGTATCTGATAGAATTCTGAATTCCTTCTCTGTGTTATTTTCAATTTCTTTGAGTTTTTTCAACACAGCTATTTTGAATTCTCTGTCTGAAAGGTCACATATCTCTGTTTCTCCAGGATTGGTCTCTGGTGCCTTATTTAGTTCGTTTAGTAAGGTCATGTTTTCCTAAATGGTATTGATGCTTACAGATGTTCTTTGGTGTGTGGGCATTGAGGAGTTAGGTATTTATTGTAGTCTTCACTGTCTTCTATGGGCTTGTTTGTACCTATCCTTCTTGGGAGGACTTTCCAGATATTTGAAAGGACTTAGTTGTTGTGATCTAAGCTGTATGTGCTTTAGGGGGCACCCCGAGCCCAGCAATGTTGTGGTTCTTACAGACCCTTAGAGGTACTGCCTTGATAGTCTTGAACAAGATCTAGAAGAATTTTCTGGATTACCAGGAAGAGACTCTTGTTCCTTTTTTTTTTTTTTTGAGATGGAGTCTTGCTCTGTCGCCAGGCTGGAGTGCAATGACGCAATATCGGCTCACTGCAACCTCCACTTCCAAGGTTCAAGCAATTCTCCTGCCTCAGCCTCCTGAGGAGCTGGAACTACAGGCGCGCGCCACCACACCCAGCTAATTTTTGTATTTTTAGTAGAGACGAGGTTTCACCATGTTGGCCAGGCTGGTCTCGATCTCCCGACCTCATGATCCACCCACCTTGGCTCCCAAGGCGCTAGAATTACAGGTGTGAGCCACCGCGCCCAACCTCCCTTACTTTCTCCCAAACAAACAGAATCTCTCTCTTTCTGTTCTGAGCCACCTGGAGCTGGAGGTGGAGTAATACAATCATCCCTGTGGCCACTATGATTGCACAGACCTGAAACCAACACAGTACTGATCTCACCCAAGGCCTACTGTAACTATTCCCTGGCTGTGGCCTATGTTTGCTTAAGGCCCTGGGACTGTACAATCCGCAGGTAGAAAGCCAGCCAGGCCTGTGTCTTTCCCTTCAGGGTGGTGAGTTCCAGGCCCCAGGTATATTCAGAAGTGCTGCCCAGAAGCCAGGGACTAGAGTCAGAAACCTAAGACATCTGGTGTTCTATTGTACTGTGGCTGAGCTGGCAGTCAAACCCCAAAGACACAGTCCTTCTCACTCTTCCCTCCCCTTCCCAAAGACAGAGGAGCCTCACCCCATGGCCACTACAGACACATGGGGTGTACTGCCAGACTACCACCAATGTCTCCTTAGGGCCCAAGGGCTCTTCAGTCGGTTTGTGGTTAATGCTGCCTGGCTTGGGACTCACCCTTCAAGGCAGTGGGCTCCTCTTGGGACCAGGGCAGGTCCAGAAATGCCATTCAAGAGCCAAGTTCTAGAATTGGGGACCACAAGAGCCTGCTTTGTGCTCTACCCACTTGTGGCAGTGTTGGTACCTAAGGTATAAGGCAAAGTCCCCTTTACTTTTCTGCCTTTCTCAAGTGGAAGGAGTTTTACCCCATAGCCACCACAGCTTGGAATGTGTTGAGTCTCACCTGAAGCCAACAAGTCTGAGTTTTACCCCAGGCCCTCCCTGTAGTATCTGGGTATTGCTGCTGCTTTTTTAGGGCCCAAGGGCTCTTCAGTTAGCAAGTAATGAATACTGCTAGGACTGGGCCCTTTGCTTCAAGGCAGCAGATTCCCTTCTGGCTCAGGATGTGTCTAGAAATGTCATCTAGGAGCTAGGATCTGGAAATAGAGCCTCATAACTCTGACTAGTGCCCCATCCTGCTATGGCTGAGCTTGGTATGCCGAGATGCAAGACAAAGTCCTCTCCACTCTTTCCTTTCCTCTCCTTAAGCAGAGGGAAGGGGTCTCTTTTGGAGCTGCAAGTTGTGCAGCCCGGGCTTGGGAGAGGGGTGACAGACACTCCTTTAGCTGCCCCGGCTGGTGTCTCAGTAGGTTGCATGCTCCCCCAATCTGATGTCTCTGGACCAAGTTCAGCACTGGGACTCACCTAGGAATTGGAGTTCTTGTGGCCTAAACTGCCTTTCAAATTTATGTAGGGCCCCAGGCACTTTAGTCCACAGTGGCAAGGCCTGAGAGAACTCAAGTTCAGGCCACTGGGATTGGCGATTCCCTTCTAGCTGGGGCTGATTTAAATGCTTCCCCTATGGGTGAGTGTCAGGAAAGTTTGGTCTAGTTTTGTTTTCTGTTGTAATAAGGCAGCACTGCATTCAGTGCCTCACAAATGCTGCAACCTCCTTCTCTCCAGCTCACAGAGACACTCTCCACACCAAGCCACGGCTGCCAGGTGATGGTGGAGGAGTGGCATCAGCAATCGAGACTGTTTTTCCTACCTCTTCAGTGCCTCTTTCAACAATGTGAAATTTAAACCATGTACTGTGAGTGCTCACCTGATTTGTCGTTTGTATGAAGGTGCTTTTTTATGTAGAAAGTTGTTAAATTGGTTTCCTTGCAGGGAGGAAAATCAGGGGAGCCTTCTATTCGGCCATCTTGCTCTGCCCCAAGCCCCTCAATGTTTACCTTTTTATATTATCTTGAACTTTAAACCATGTGAGCCTGTCTATATCTATATTTAAATTAGATAAATGTACACAGGGCTAGGCATGGTGGTGCATGCCTCTAATTCCAGGACTTTGGGAGGCCGCAGCAGGTGGATTGCTTGAGCCCAGGAGCTCAAGACCAGCCTGGGCAATATGGTGAAACCCTATCTATCTCTACAAAAAATAAAAATAAAAAAAATTAACTGGGCATGGTGGTGTGCACCTGTAGTCCCAGCTACTAGAGAGGCTAAGGTAAGAGTAACGCTTGAACCCAGGAGGTAGAGGTTGCATGATTGGTTAATTTTTTTATTTTTTTATTTTTTGTAGAGAAGAGGTTTCACCATATTGCCCAAGGTGATCTTGAGCTCCTGGGCTCAAGCAATCCACCTGCCGCAGCCTCCCAAAGTCCTGGAATTAGAGGCATGCACCACCATGCCTAGCCCTGTATGCATTTTTTTAGTAAGTTTTTTCTAGAACATTAAAGTTGCTGAAAACATTAAAGTATCTCTCAACTGAAGTGGAGATAAGCAAAGAAGTAGGTTGGGAAAACAGGATGGATGAGTTTGCTTCCACTAAAGCCAGGGAGCATATTTTTCCCTTTGCCTCAGGCTCCAATATGGCTCATAAATAAAATACAAACCAGACCTGGTCTTTATTTTAAATTCTGATATTTTGTTCATCAGATTTTTTTGCATTAATTTTGATTTTTAAAAAACATGGCATTAAAATACTATTTATCTCAATTACTGAGTTTTTGGTGTTCCCTTCACTTTGCACTGGTTTGCCACAGTTCTCTCAGAAACTTTCTTCTAGCCAAGAAATTCTAAAAAAAAGTTTAAGTTGCTTGGCGAACAGTATTCATGGCCATAGGTTCTGTGTCAGGAATGTTCTGTGTGCCCTCGGTGTTTGATTCAGGGTGACCTTTCCCCAAAGGCCAGGGACTCCCATTTGTCAGGCAGCAACAGGAAGATAATGTTGCCCCCATCTCCAGGAATCTCATGGCCTCTGAGGACGTTATGAAATGGGCTGAGATGGCTCCCTGCATCCCCATTCCTGAAGAGGACTCCAGACAGGCAGAAATAAGCAAGAACCCCCAGTACCTTTGAGGCAGACACACCCATTTCCCACTGGAGGCCATCTGCTGGGGCTTATTTACCACTAGAGACCTGCAGAGCCATGTGAGCTTGAGGAAAAAAAGCAACCTATGCACTCCCACACACATTTTTTTTTTGAGACAGGGGGTCCCACTCTGTTGCCCAACCTGGAGGGTAGTGATGCAGTCTCAGCTCACTGCAACCTCTACCTCCTGCGCTCAAGTGATACTCTTAACTCAGCCTCTCTGGTAGCTGGGACTACAGGTGCATGCCACCACGCCTGGTTAATTTCTTTATTTTTATTTTTGGTAGAGATGGGGTTTCACCATATTGCCCAGGCTGGTCTTGAGCTCCTGGGCTCAAGCAATCCACCTGCTGCGGCCTCCCAAAGTGCTGGAATTAGAGGCATGCACCGTGCCTGGCCCTGTATGCATTTTTTTAGTGATTAATTTTTTTCTAGAACATTAAAGTTGTTGAAAAATACTGAAAAATTGAAAAGTAGGTATACTAAAAATCACAGAAATATTTTAGGCTTAAATATTTGATTTATATCAAAAATGAATTATAATTTTAGTTGAGTTTAAGTTTATGAAAAAATTCTCTAAGATTGTCATATGCCAAGAGAAATTGTCAAACATGGCCATTCTTTCAACTGAAGTGGAGATAAGCAAAGAAGTAGGTTTGGAAAACAGGATGGAGGAGTTTGCTTCCACTAAAGCCCAGAGGTATATTTTTTCCTTTGCCTCAGGCTCCAATGTGGCTCATAAATAAAATAAAAACCAGACCTTTCTTTACTTTAAATTTTGATATTTTGTTCATCAGACTTTTTGCATTAATTCTGATTTTTTAAAAACATGGCATTAAAATATTATTTATCTCAATTCCCGAGTTTTTGGTGTTCCCTTCACTTTGCACTAGTTTGCCACAGTGAACCACAGCTAATCCTTGCCCAGTGGATTGCTTCCTGGATCTCTGTTGCAAAACTTGTATCCTCATTCAAATCCTCCCCAACCATCTACAGTCCCTTTAATGCCCATGACTGAGGAACTGTTTCCCTCGAAGAACTTGTCTCTGCATTACATCCTTATCATTCAAAGCTCTAATCCCTGGAACCAACTTCTGTAACTCTGCTTTGCACATGTAAAGCTATTCAGAGAATCACCAGCAGTTGTCCCTCAGCCTTGGCTAGAGGGAGTATACAAATGTAATTCTCTTAATCTCTTGCAAGGCCCTTAATCATTCCTAATGCACTCTGTCTGATTGGGCCTGCTCATGGAGCTGTGCCCTGACGAGGGGAATCATGGCAAGGAAGAGTGATACTGAGAGTGACACTGACAATGCACAAACAACTTAGACCCAACTCCCCCAAGCCCCTTCTGGTCTGCCTTCATTCCCCCTGCAGAGGCCACTCTAACAGAAAGGACACTAGAGTAACTCCTTTCCATTTCCCCAGCTGACATCCTCCCCCGCCAACCAGATGTTTTACAGCTGGAAAGGAGCACGGGCAGTTGTTTCCTAAAAGAGTTGTAGTATGAATATAATTTTCCACATGCTGACTCATGTGACTGTCACTTCATCCCTGGACTCCACTGCACAGTTCCAACTCCTTTGCTGACTTGGGGGTTGGGATGGAAAAGTGACTTTGATCCTGTGATTTAAGTTACTTTGTGCCTCAGTTATTCACTCCTGTAGGCAGGGAATAGACTCTGAAAGCTCTCACAGCCCCTTCTAACCACAGGACTCTGCTGGGCTAGTATGAGAATTGTCTGAGCAGAGCTGCAATGTGACGCACGGCTTCTGGGTGTGCAGAATCAAAGGAAAATGCTTATGGGCACTCCAGCTCACCTAACCACCTCTGACTGTCATTTCAGTGTCACTCAACTTTATTAGGGTTATTTCTCTGAGCATTTCTTTCCATTAAATGTTTTTGCTTATTTTGTTCAGTCTGCCCAGTTCTTTAACCTTTCTCTCACATTTTCCATCTTGACTAGGTTCTACTTAGGCGAAGGCAGAGAAACCTCATTCCTCCCGGTTCCTGCCACCATGGCCCAGTATGTGGAGTGTGACAGGTGAGAGTGTGGGCTTTGCAACTGGGTGGACCTGGTTGAATCTTAGCCCCACTACTTGCTAGCTGAATGGGTAGCTGGACAGATTACCTAAGCAGTTTGTTGGCCCTAGATTCCGCTGATGTAAAATGGAATGCTGATATGTGACTCAGAATATTGTGAGAATTACAGATCAGGAGCAGACCTTGGTGTTAAGCACAAGTAAAGAGTCAAAAACTATTAGCTGTGGAATATATAAATGAACCTATGCATGATAAAAAAATAATCACACAATAAATACATGAGTGCATTCTTGTTTATGAATTATAATAATACAGAAGTATATCAAGGAAAAAATGAAACAGCCCTTTCATTGACTGCCCCTCTTCATCTTCCTGGCTCCCTCAACATCAATAATAGTTCTTTATTTCTCTCTCTTATTTTGAGAAGTTAATTATCTAATATGTGAACATATTCTAACCGTAAATATCTAAGTGATCGGAAGCATACTACCCCCCAAATTGGAGAACATTCCCTTCCGCACCCCTGTCACTCTTACTGCTGCCCCTGCAGGTAAGCACTCCAGAGAATCTAGGTACAGACTTCTCATCCCTATTCGATTCATTCACACACACACACACACACATGCACACACACACATAATGTACACACACATATTTATATATCTTTTAAAAATACATCTTTAAAAAATATTTTAATATTGCAGAATTAAACTAAATTTGCTATTCTAGAGCTGCTTTTTCTCACTTAGCCATACAATTCAGACATCTTTCCATGCCAGTACACGTATATTCATCACAATTTTTAAATGGCAACATAATATTTTATAATAAGATATGTACAATAGTTCCTCCTGATCCATGGTTTCACTTCCCAGAGCTTTAGTTACTCATGGTCAACTGCGGTTTGGTTACCCATGGTCAACTGTAGTTAAATGGAAAATTTCAGAAAAAACCCGTAAGTTTTAAATTGCACATCCTACTGAGTAGTGTGATCAAATTGTGTGCCATTCCACTCTGCCTAGCCTAGAATGCGGATTATCCTTTTGTCCAGCATATCCATGCTGTCTACACCACCTGCCCATTAGTCACTTAGTAGCCATCTCTGTTATCAGATCAAAAAAAAAGAAAAAAACATAGCATATCTAGGATTCAGGACTATCCTCAGTTTCAAGCATCCACTGGAGATCTTGGAACATATCGCCCATGGATAAAAGGGTACACTCCAATTACTAACTCCTACTGGTCTACATTTAGATTTTTCTCATGGCTTCTCACTATAACATAAAAAAAATCTTTAAACTCCATAGGCTGAGGACCAAGCCATCCATGTTGACAGCTGTCCCCATGCAGCCTGGAGGCAATCACTCTCCTATATTGTAGAGAAGTCCTTTCTGGGTCTGAGCAAGGACTCTTGTGAGATTAGAGGTCACATAGATCCTTGCACCATCGTTTCAAAAGCCATGTTCATGGCTGTCATCAAGGTCCAGTTCTTCGAAGGCCACATGGAAGGGCTGGGACCTAGGCAATCTAAATCCTTCACAGTCAGACAATAGAAAAAAGCAAGGTGTCTCCAGGAGATTGGCTTGCAATTTGCCTTGAAAGACTGGCCAAGAAATTGTAAGTGATAGTTACAACTGTACTTCTCAGGTATTTGAAGATTTGAAATATGAACAAATGTAGATTTTAGGCATGATTCATTGTCAGGTGCACACATTCCAAAAAACACACAAAAAACTATGACTTGACTAAAATGCTGAATGACAGCAGATGGTAGGGTTTTTGGATGATGCATCTGCACACTGTAGGCCCTCCATGAAGATCTGCTGAATGAATGAATGCATTTGTCTGGTGTAGAACAAACTACAGCTTAGCTTCACCTTGATTTTCCTCATGAGTTTACCTCATCACTCTACCAGAAACAGAGGAGTGATAAGGAAATGTCTCACATCCATTCTAGCCTGAGACTCTTCCTCTTCTAGAAAGTGTGCTTGGGTCAGTATCACTAAAGGACACTGTCATTCTATATGCTCCCAAGTTGGAATGAGTAGCCTCAATTGCATTCATTTGAATATGGCTTCAACATTGCTTTGAGAATGTTTCTATATTTGTGTACTGTGAAGCTTGTAGACGTCACCGAGACAAGGGTTGTCTTATATCATTGAATATGTACAGATTCACATTATATGTTCAGTCCTACACTGTGTCTGTGACAGATACAGATGGAGTCTGCCCAGTAGAAACTCATCATCCTGTTGAAAAGAAACTGAGTTCACATCTGAAATTACTGGTGAGTTAGGTAGTGTACAATATGTACTGTATCAATCAGGGTTCTAGTCGGGCAAACAGGAATCATGGTAGATGTTTCAAATAGAGTGTTTCATACAGAAAATTAGTTACAAAAGTGTTCAAAGGGCTAAAAGAACAAAAATGTAAAGTAAGGTAACCAAAGAATAATAATGGCAGGAAAATGGTGGTTGGGGAAGCTGGTGTTGGAGTCCCGGTGTACATGCTGTTGTTTTGTTTGAGGTGCTGTTACAACTGCTGACAGTGCAGGAACCACTGAAGAGGGACCACCCAGGCTAGAGCTATGACCACTGAGCAGAGGCTGCTTAGGCTGAAGCCAGGGTCATCAAGGGATTTCAGAAATTTTCAGAGGTGCCCCCAAAGCAGGGATGGGGACAGAGAGAACAGTGGCTTCTCTTGCTTTGCCATTTCTCTGCCAGAGCCTCTTACTGGAAGCCAGCTGGCAAGGGAGCCTAGGAAATGTAGTTTTCAGCCTTACCACCCAGAGTCAGAGGGATGAGTGTGGGGCTGAGAAACAACAGACTAATAACCAACCCAGATACTAAATGTTGTGATACAGGTGATCGGACAAGACAATGTATAATAAGGGAGTGAGCTAAAAACATAGTTGGTGTAAAAAGAAGTTGTAGAAGAGAGACTACAAGGTGCACTGGAGATAGGAAGAAGTTTCCACAACTCTATCAGTGGCAATGCTTTGGATATGAGTGAAGAAACCAACCTCAAACATGCTACAGCTGCAAAAGAGGACTTTATTGGCTTGCATGATTGTGGAATACAGGGTATTCACTAGCTTCAGGGATGGCGGGATACAGCTCTTGAATGATGTTGCCAGGCTCTGTCTCCTCAGTTTATTGGCTTTGCATATCTCAGCTTCATGCCTCAGACAGACATGATGGTTATCCACAGACTCCCATCTTCCCAGCACGTTGACATCACGAGGAAAAGTCCTTTCATTACATCTGGCAGGTCCCATCCCTGACCCAATCTCAATAGCCAAGAGTAATGCCACTGTGCCTCACTCCACCACATGGAATAGAACAGGAAAAATTCCTCAGTGGAACAGTGGGCAGCTGTTAACATGCAAAGGAGGATGGGCAAGTAAGCCGAGCAAGGAAAAGCTATAACTGCAATGGTCCTCCATACGCACCACAGCAGGACATGGGCTGTGCCCTCAAGAAACTGCTATTTTGTCTGAGATCTGAAGAAGACATAGGATTTATTTATTTATTTATTTATCTAGAGACGGGGTCTCCCTCTGTTGCCCAGGCTGGAGTGCAACGGCACGATCTCAGCTTACTGCAACCTTTGCCTCCCAACTGTAAGCAATTCTCTCCTGCCTCAGCCTCCCGAGTAGCTGGGACTACTGGTGCCCACCACCAAATCCGGCTAATTTTTATTTTTATTTTTTTTAAGTAGAGGTGGGTTTTCACCATGTTGGCCAGGCTGGTCTCGAACTCCTGACCTCAAATGATCCACCTACCTCAGCCTCCCAAAGTGCTGGGATTATAGGTGTGAGCCACTGCACCTAGCCGGATCATTCTTAAATCACAAATGAACCAGTGTAAATTGACTTCCTCTGAGCTGTAATGCTCATGGAATATGAAGAGTCTCGGTCCAGGGCATCTCTCCATAGTACCTGGGATGTTCTGAGCACACAGGGCATTCTCCACACATAAGGTGGTGGGTGTCAAGAGCTGCTGAACACAGGAGAAGCAGCCCAGGCTATGGCAGTCACATGGTAATGTCACATGCCATAAACACATAAGAAAGCCAGAGGATGCCCCCAGGAAGTTGCAGAGTATCAGCCAGAGTCCCAGAATTACCTAGGAACCTCACCATCCTGGGACTGCGTATTCATAGGTTTGTCACCAAATTTTTGCTCAAATTCAAGGTGCATATTATTGGGTTGCTATTTGGCATAGAAAACATTCTGTCCAGGAAATTTGCTAGTATGATGTCAAGTTAAATACAATTCATTGCAAGTAAGAGGTACGAGGCATGATATAACAACAAGCTATCACCAAACAAAATTTGTGGACTTGCTATACCATGAAAGAACAGCGTAGGCCAGAATAACAAAGTGATTAAGAGTTCAGGCTCTGGTGCTGGAGTGCCCGGGTTCAAATCCTTACTAGCTATGAGATCATAAGTGAATTTACTTATGTATAAAATAGAGATAATATTACTTATCCCACAAATTGTTACGAGGATTAAAGGATTAAATGTAATATTTGTAAGATGCTTAGTACTCAACTGGATCATAAATACTAGCATTATCTACAAAATTATACTGCTCTCCCACTGTTCACTCAATACATATATAGTCAAGAGCCACATAACAATGTTTTAGTGAATGAGGAACCACATATACAACGGTGATTTCATAAGATTATAGTATCATATTTTTATGTATATTTTCTATGTTTAGATGTGCTTAGATGCACAAATACTATTATGTTACAATTGCCTACAGTATTTAGTGCAGTAACATACTGTACGTGTTTGTAGCCTAGGAACAATAGGCTACATCAGATAGTCTAGGTGTGTCGTAGGCTACACCATTTAGGTTTATGTGAGTACACTCTGATGTTCTCATGACAAAACTGCCTAACAACGCATTCCTCAGTATCTATCCCCATTGTTAAGTGACACATGACTGTATGTTAAATATTTACTATAGGCATCGTGTTAGGCTCTGGGGATAAGTGGTAAGAAAAAAAAAAAAAGCAGACCACCTTTCCTCATGGAGTGGGGAGAAAACATTAATAATCACACACAGATATAAAATAAAAACTGTGTGAGTGGTGGTACTTGGAGCCTATGAGCTGGTAATGACTATTTAGGGGTAGGCCTCCTTGTGGAAGTGACATTTACCCATGACCTAGGTGAGTTTACTAGGTAAAGTTCATTAGGTACAGATGGGAGGGAGAAAAATACCAGGCAGAGGAAACACTACGTCCTCTGTGGCAGAAAGGATCATGGCAGGCATATTAGTCAGGACACAGTCAAGAAAGCAAAACCCACTCTAGGTGATTTGATAGAGGGGATTTCATATGGGGAATCAGAGGACTTGAAAGAGCTCCCAGGAGAACCTTGAGAGTAGCAACTCCAGGAAACTGGGACTACTGTATTTGTCTGCTAGGGCTGCAGACTGGGTGGCTTGATGCAGAAATGTATTGTCTCAGAATTCTAAAGGCTGGAAGTCCAAAATCAAGTGTCAGCAGGGGTAGTTCCTTTTGAGGTCTGTGAGGGAAGGATCTGTTCCAGGCCTCTTTCCTGGACTTATAGATGACCATTTTCACCTATGTCTCTTCACATTGTCTTCCCTCTATATGTGTCTATCTCTGTCCAAATTTCCCCTTTTTATAAGGACACCATTCATATTGGATTAGGGTCCATCCTAATGATCTTGCTTTAATTTGGTTACCTCTTTAAAGACCACATCCCTAAATAAGGTCACACTCTAAAGTACTGGGGGTTAGAACTTCAAAACATGAACTTGCCGGGGAGACACGATTCAACCAATAACAACACCCTGGAAGCTGGAGAACAAGGAAAGAAATGGTTTCTGGAGCCTAAGACAAGAAAAGCTGGAACCAAGAGGGGCCTGCCAAGATGGGTAGCAGGAATCACAGAGAGATGGCTGTGTAGTGGGAGCTGCAGCCACAGAAGAGACTCCTGAGGAAGAGCAGCAGGAGGAGAAATACTCTGACTTCTCCCTTCTTTCACCTCCAGTATGTTTTGCCCTCCTCCACTCCCCATTGGCTGAACTTTACTGGAAGGCAGTTGGCTCTGGAGCCTGGAACAGTCCCCAGTGACATTGAGCAGACCAGGGGACCAAGGGACAGGAAGGGTGGACATAGTTCTGAGAGCAACAATGCAACACCCATGCAACCAGTCTGCGAGGCCGAATGGAGGCCAGGTGGCTGCAGGGGAGAGGGCAAGAGGGTCTGGTACAAGGTGCACCTAGAGAAGGAAGTAGAGGTCAGGCTGGGTAGGAGCTTGGTCCACATACTAAAAGCCATAGAAGTATCAAAAGGTTTTTAATAGATCTGGGGGAGAGAGGGTGACATGATCAGAGATGTGTTTTGAAAAGACCTATCTGGCTATGAAGTGGAGAGTGGGATGAGGATAGTAGGGCAGATCAGTTAGAAGGCTATGCCTAAGAGAAAGCCTGTTTTATAAGAGGGACCTCCTGCTGTCCCTCTCTCTCCCTCAAGTTTTCATACCCTCCGCCTGGACTAGTCACATGTATCTGCCAGTCGCAGTCACTGCTCCCCTGGTGCAGAAGCATGCTCCAAGCTCTCATTGCCCAGTGGCCTTTACCTAGGTCCTCTCCTGGTTCACCTCCTTTCTCTCTCGGCAGTCCTTCCTATGCTGCAACACTGAATCTTCTTTTGTTACCCACCTGATGCAAGGGTGGCCCTTGTCACCCATCTCACCTGTCACTCTGGCTTAATGGTGCTGAGTCCACGGCTTTGGTGACCACCCATACATTCCTGCTGCTTCTCAGATCTGTATTTCCAAACATGATTTCTCTCATGAGAAAAATCAGCCTGCCAGATATCTCCACTGACATGTCCAAAGGAATTGGAATCATGAGCTCAGTATGTCTAAAACTGAAGGTATCATCTTCCCCTGCCCCGCTGACCCCGGTAACCTGCCCTTCCTCCTGTGTTCCCCATCCTTTTTACATCCCACTCCCACTCCTGTTTGAACATTTCACCAGAAACAAGAGTGGGGGTGGGACGTAAGGAGGATGGGGGAAAGGATATCATCCTAAACTCTTCCCTCTCACTCCCCCACATTCCATTGCTGTCCGAGTCCTATTGACTCTGTCCTAGATATCTGTCAAAATCTACTTTTCCTGCTACTTCCCCAGTCCAGGTCCTCATTTCTATCTGGGTTCATGCAGTGGTCTCTTAGCTGGCTTCCTGCCTCAAGCCTTGCCCCGGCCAGTTCACTTTTCCTACAATCAAAGTGACATCTATCAGTGCAAATAGATCCTTCCTCTGCTTAAAATCCCTTCAGTGACTCCTTATAGCCCTTGGATCAAGTCTTATTACTACCTCTGCACAGTGCCCAGGCCACAATAAATGCTTGGTGATTGAAGGAATAAATGACAAACCAATATAGAAAAATTGCTAAGTGGAAATGAAGATGCCCCTTTTTTCCCCTGGAAGTCCTTCCGACTGTCCAGGACTCAATCTGGATCTGTCCCTGGGTATTTGTGTTGTACCTCTCAAACTGTACTAAACCCATCTACTTACCTGTCTCTGTTTCCTACTGGGATGTTGCTACTATATCTCCTAGCACAGTGCCTGGAAGAAAGGAAGTGCTCAAAAAATATTTGATGAAAGAATAAATGATAAGGAGAGGGCTAGGCAGGGGCTGACTATGAAATGCTTACTAGGAGTGGAGTGTGTCTGTCCTGGTTCCAAAGCACTGGGGGAACCAGGATGGGTAGAGAGGCTGAAGGAAAGCCCTTTAGGGTAAGGACAGTAGTGACAAAGCCTGAAAGATCAACAGCAATACATTTTGCTTAGGAGACTTCTTTGGGACAGTGTTTTACAAGCTGATTCCGTGGACCACTGGTCTTGCAAGATGCTGTCTCTAGGGTTCTATGTCAAATCAGCCGGTAGAAACATGCAGCCCATACCCACTTGTATATGTCACCAACAATTTAACCCCTTTAACTCAATATTTCCTAAACTTATTCCATAAGTTTAAATATACAAAAATAAAGTTTTTTGCTTACTCAGTAACAGCCCCTTCCACAAGACGTACTGGAAAAACAGTCTCTGGTGGTCATGAGTATTTTAGGAAAAGGGCAGGAGAAGCTTGAATTTCCCCCAGTGTGCCTCAGGTGAGCACTGTGGTTATAGCCACTTGATGAGAACAGTCAGAGGAAGGCTACTCTGGGCCATCAAGTGCAGCCTGTATGGGGCAGGCAAAGGCTGGGGGCAGAGACACCCCTGAGTCAGCGGGGAAAGGTGATGGATGGCCTGGACAAAGATTGTGGTAAAAATAAAATCAAAGGGCACACCATTTTCCCTTCTTAGAAGAATCTTTGAAAGCAGCAGCCCTATTCACCCCCACTGCCTGGCTTAGGTCACACCCCTAGAAATGCAGCCACAACCAGGGCAAACCATCAACAGCATCTGCTCAGCACCTATGCACTTCCAAGCAGGCATCCAAGGACATGCAAAAGAGAAGCATGTGTTCTTCTGTGGCCAAAGCCTGTTTTCTCTCTTGAAGCAGGTATGCTCCTGATGGTGCTGCAAGCAGCAGGGGTGAGGCTGCAAGCTTGGCTAAAAACAGCCCCACTTCCTCTAGCCACAATCAGCTGTGGGATAAATACCCTTAAAGACCAAGACCGTACTCGTGTCTGACTCATCTCTGTCTGCTTGCAGCTCCCAGCTAAACCTGCCCAGAGGAGAGCATGGTAGACAGGAGGGCACTTGCCCAGAAGCCTCTAGGTTAGAGGTAAACAGGACTAAGGTTAATAAAGAAATTCATAATGGTGGTATAGCAACTGTGCCCCCGCACCATCACCAGACGATGACCTGGTCTGAGAGAGGAGACATGCAGATGGGTCACATAACTCCATGTAAACCAGTTAGTACACCATGCCTGCATTTACGGGCTCAGCAGGTGTTACTTATTACTATTATTTTCTCCTATGCAAGTAACAAAGAAAAATTTACTTCCTTTAAAATCTTTAGCAAATACTTTTGGTGTTAACTCTTTCAGGGTCACTTCTATTTTAAATGGGTCTTTTGTGGTCTTGAGTCACACTGAGACAGTCAACTGCCTGTGACTCTAATAAACACAGCCTACCTTTTGAAAAAACAATTATTTTTTAATATAAATGGGACAGGGTCTAGGTATGCTACCCAGGCTGGTCTTGAACTCCTGGGCTCAAGTGGCCCTCCACCCTCAGCCTCCCAAAGTGCTAGGATTATAGGCATGAGCCACTGCACCCAGCCTGAGGGCCACTTCTAATGCAGTACCTGGTGCTTTTCTGCCCCCTAAGCCCATGGGCTTACGAAAAACTTCAGTCAGTGGCAAAGAGGTCTCCAAACCCCACCATTGTTTCCAAGACAGGGTTCAGTATGGCTGTTCCTCTGGGTAACCACTTCACTCTACTCTCCTCTCCTCAATGCTCTCAGGGTGGTGGGAACTGGGAGGACCTGTCTGACTACAAACAATCCACTGAGGTGGCCCTGCTGCTCCCAGAGGATGCTCCTGCCAGAGTTCTCCTAGTTCCTTGCAAGGACCCCTGAAAAATCAATCCCACCCAGGATCTACCATAGTCTCAGGGACTTTTAAACCAATGCCTAGCTAGAAAAAAAAAATCTCATACAGTTTGAGGAGAGAAGAGGAAATAATATTAAGAGCCTGCCATATGTTGAATGTTTACTATGTCTCAGTGGAATACAAATGCTTTAGGTTCTTACAGAAGCCCTCCAAGGTGGGTACTCTTATTATCCTCATTTTACTAATAAAGAAACTGAGACTTAAGGAGGTTAAATACCTGGTAAGTAGATAGAGTAGGGATCTGACCTAAGCTGTCCGACTCCAGGGCTCATGCTCTCAACACTGTTTATCCTGCTTTCCCAGGAAACTGCAGGGGCCCTATGGTGCTCCCCAGCTCGCCTTGTTTTCCTGTTTCTAAGCAGCTGAGTTCATCCTGATAGCTGTGGACAGCCAAGATTTGGAACAGGAGATTGCAGACGTCTCATCTACTACCATGCTTGGCACATAGTAGGCACTCAACACATGTTAAACTCTCCCCATCTCCTGTTGCTTCTCAGCACCAGGGCTTCACTCTGGACAAGAGTTAACATCTCATCCTTTACCCATGTTTTCTTTGATTGAACATCTGCTATTAATGGGAGATGGGTCAAAGAAGTATTCACTCATCCCTTCATCCAACAATACTGATAGAGCACCTGTCCTGTGCCAGGCTCAGCCAGAGGCTGGAGATAAAGACATGAATGAGACCCCTGGTGAGGGGTGAGAGACAAGCAAAAGGCTCATTTCCATAGAGAATGATGGGGGTTAGCACCTGGATTGGGCAGGGCACACAATGGATCAGGGTGATATGGTTAGGCTTTCTGTCCCCACCCAAATCTCATCTTGCATTGCAGTTCCCATAATCCCCATGTGTCATGGAAGGAACCCAGTTGTTTCCACCATGCTGTTCTTGTGATAATGAGTGGGTTCTCATGAGATCTGATGGTTTTATAAAAGGCTTTTCCCCTCTTCACATTGTACTTCTCTCTCCTGCCACCATGTGAAGAAGGCTGTTTGCATCCCCTTCTGCCATGACTGTAAGTTTCCCGAGGCCTCTCCACCATGTGAAACTGTAAGTCAATTAATTTTTTTAAATAAATTACCCATTCTCAGGTATGTTCTTATAGCAGCATGAGAACAAACTAACACACAGGGTGACATGAGAAGGTTTCCTGGGAGACAGTGCCTGAACTGATCTCTGATGAGAAAGTAAGAGGAGGACATTCCAGGTACAGAGAACAACATATGCAAACACACAAGGCTGAAGTAAACAAACAGGAAACTGTGAAAAAGGACAATGATGAATGAATAGACCAACAGGGTAATTTTGACCCCCAGGGGACATTTGACATCAACTGAAGACTTTGTGTTTGCTTCTCACAATTGTGTACATGTGCATGTATGTGTGTGTTTGTCCAAGTGTCTGCTACTGGCATCTAAAGGTAGAGGTCAGGGATGCTACTAAACCTTCTACAATGCACAAGATAGCCCCCCACAACAAAGAATTATATCTGGCCCAAGATGTTCAGAAACCCTGGACTAGAACAACAAACATAAAAACATATGATAATACTTTGATAATTAAAACTTCATAGTAGTAGCACATGAATAGATAGAGAGACCAATGGAACAGTTTTAGAATATAAATATATACAGGAATTTAGTATATGATAAAGGGGGCATTCCAAATTTAGTGAGTATTCAATAAGTGGTGTTGAGATTCCTGGGTAGCCATCTTGAAAAACATTAAGATGGAGCCATACCTCACACCATATACCAGAATAAATTCCACATGGATTAAACATTTAAAGGTAAACAATAAAACCACACAAGTACCAAGAGAAAATGTGGGAAAATCTTTCATATTCTTAGAGTGGGAAAGTCTTTCCTAATCCTGACTCACAAATCATGAGCTATAAAATAGCAAATTGATAAAGTCAACCAATAAAAGTTGAAAAAAATCTTTTTAAGCTCTTGTATGTGAAACAAACAAAAATCAAACCTGTATATAAGCAAAGTCTAAAACAAATGCAAATCTGTAAAGAATACATGCAACTCAGCAAATGGCTAATTTCTTTAAATTATAAAGACACATAAACCTCTAAAGAAAAGACCAATAAAAATATGAACAAAGCATGTGAAAAAGTAGCTCATAGAACAATGAAAATAAATACAAATGCCTGTTAAACATATGAAAAGATGTTCAACCTCTTCATAAGAAAAGTGCAAATTAAAAGTACTGACATGCCTTGCTTTTTTTTTCATCTCTCAGATTTGCAAAAACCCAAATTTGAAAATATGCAGACATTTCCATATATTGCTGGTGGATATGTCAACTAGCACAGCCCCTAGGAGGGCAATTTAGCAATATTTACCAAAATAGCAAATGCATATATTATCTCACTTCTTAGAACTTACTCCACAAATACATATATTTGCATGCATATGAAGTGCCATATATACAAGATTATAAATTGCAGCAAAAGATTAGAAACCATTTAAATGCTCATTAATAGAGAACTGGTTAAATAAATTAGAGGTTGGCAAACTACCACCAGGGGCCCAAATCTGGCCTTCTGCCTGTTATGGTAGGACTTTCAAGGGAAGAATAGTTTTAACATGTTTAAATAGTTGAAAAAAATCAAAAGAGAATTATATTTTGTGACACAGGAACAATATATGAAATTCTAAAATCAGAGTTTGTAAATAGTTCTGCTGGAACACAGCCATGCCTCTTTGTTTACTCATGGTCTCTGGGGCTTCTTTTGTACCGTAACAGAGAACTGAGCTGTTTCTCAAGAGACTCACTGTCCCACTAATCCTGAAATATTTACTATTTGGCCCTTTACAGAAAGTTTTGCTAGATTAGAGTATATCCGTGCAGTTGAATACACAGCTACAAAAAAACAATTTAAAAAACTCTGTATGTATTGTTACAGAAAGGTTTCCAGGATATATTACTAAATTTTAAACAAGCAGATAAGAATAAATTGCATGTTATCATTTGGATTCAAAGGGGGAATATATTTGCATTTTATTGTAATATGCATAAAAATTATCTGAAAGGAAATACAAGAAATTAGTAAGCAGTGGCTATCTCAGGGGGAATGAAATTGCTGAACATGAAACAGCGGAAGAACAAAAATGTATGAAGTATATTAATAATTATTTTAAAAACTATACAGTGGGTAGGATACACATGTAATAAAATATTATTTAGCCTTAAAAAAGAAGGAAATTCTAACATGAGTGGACCTTGAGGATATCATGTTAAGTAATGCCAATCACAAAAGGACAAAGGTTTTATGATTCCACTTACATGAGGCACCTAGAATAGTCAAATAATAAAGACAGAAAGTAGAATGGTGGTTGTCAGGGGCTGGGAGAAAGAGCATGGAAAGTTAGCGGGGACAGAGCTTCAGTCGGGGAAAAGTTCTGGGGATGGATGGTGGCGATAATGGTACAATAATGTGAATGTACTTAATGCCACAGAACTGTATACTGAAAAATGGTGAAAAAGGCCAATTTATGCTATATATATTTGACCACAACATAAAAAATGTCTCGTTCAGGAAAAAATAAAAATACACAGTGGTAAACGAGAGCACAGACTCATGTCGCTGAAAGTAGTTGGGCCTGGCTTTGCGTGTGATAAGGCTGCAGGGGTCTGCATGGCCTGATCAGAAATCACCTGTAGCCTGGTCTAAGGAGTTTGTATTTTGCATGTCCTGAGGACAGTAAGAAGCAACTGAATCAATTTTGTTAAAAAACAAAATTCTGGAAACAAGAAAAGAATGGACAGAAGAGGCTTGGGTAGGTAGGGAAATAAGAGGGAGACCTAGAGAATGGTGAGAACTAAACTGTGATTGTTTTAATCTTCCCCAAATTCCTACCTAAGGGGCCTGGGGAGTCATACCCTACCAACCATAAAGTCTCATCAGAGAGTTTGTCTCTGTGTGTGTGTGTGTGTGTGTGTGTGTGTGTGTGTGTGTGTTTGAGACAGAATCTCACTCTGTTGCCCAGGCTGGAGTGCAGTGCTGTGATCTCAGCTCACTGCAACCTCTGCCTCCTGAGTTCCAGCAATTCTTGTGCCTCAGCCTCCCAAGTAACTGGGTTTACAGGTGTATGCCACCACACCTGGCTAATTTTTGTATTTTTAGTAGAGACAGGGTTTCATCATGTTGGCCAGGCTGGTCTGGAACTCCTGAGTTCAAGTGATTCGCCCGCCTCAGCCTCCCAAAGTGCTGGGATTTCAGGCACAAGCCACCGTGCACCATGTAGAGGGGTTTTTATTTAATCCCCCCAAATAAGGTGGTTTGCTTTCCAACCCGGCTCTGGCATAACATCACATAACAAATAAGGAAGGAAATATAAATATTTAAACCCCAAATATATTATCTTGCCGTATCTTCAAATTGCCCTGCAAGGTTGTCTCTTGTGGTAAAAATCTATACAGAATTTATAGAAATTCGATAGAGAATCCCCTTTCCCCCACTTTTTCCTCTTTCCTTCCAGACCCAGGAGATCATCAACTAAAAGCCAGGCACCCTTTTAAGTGGGATAAGAAACATTTTATAAGCTACTCTCTCTGAAGTAATCTGGGAGCTTCCTCTGCACAGCAAAACTTGGTCTTCACAAGCCTTTATCTTAACCTCAACATTTCCTTTCTATTGATCCCAGGTCTTTAGATAAACTCAACCAATTCTCAACAAGAAAACTTTAAAATCTACCTACAAACTGGAAGCCCCCATTGGTCCCCCACCTTCAAGCTGTCCTGCCTTTCTGGACCAAACCAATGTATTTCTTAACTGTGTTTGATTGAAGTCTGATGTCTCCCTACCCTGCCCACCTTGGGCCATGTTCTCAGGACCTCCTGAGGGCTGTGTCATGGACCATGGTCACTCATATTTGGCTCAGAATAAATCTCTCCAAATATTTTATAGAGTTTGGCTCTTTCTCTCCACAGTGAGTTATCAGGGGGTACCTCTGGGGAGAGAACCTGGGTGCTGGCAAACAGGGGTGGGAAGGAGACCTATTTTTTACTACAAATCCTTTTGTTGGTTTTCTGCATGTACATTCATTTCCTATAAAAATCATCTTTCCTATAAAAATAATTGTATTTATTTTTAAAAGAAAAGCTCTTGAAGCAAATATGATAGAAGAGAAGATTTTTCCCAAAGTATGATGGAGGGGAAGGGGGAAGAGTTTGTGGTGGGGGTGGGGAGGTGATGGACCTGAACTTCACCCAAGCCTCTGAGGACCTGGGGAATAGAACCTCGTGGGGATGTGAGCCAGAAGGTGAAGCCCACTGGTTCCTAGGTGACCGCTCTCTGACTTCATGGGCCATGGGACAGGATGTCTCCGCAGTGATCTCAACAATGCTCCAGGCAGTCCCTGGCAAGGTTGGACTGATGAGTATCCGGTAGGTGCAAAACGTCAGCCAGGCACTTGGTGCCCAAAGCCTTTGATGACACCCCAGCTGGACATCGAGAGCCTGGATGTGACCTTGAAGAAAACCACCTCTTATGCAGAAAGTAAAGCCCAGCAAAGGGAGCCTGGATGTGACCTTGGAGAAAACCACCTCTCATGCAGAAAGTAAAGCCCAGCAAAGGTTGCCAGGTATTCCTAGCAGGAATACCTAACAGGGCCTTTTCTCCCACCTCCTCCCAGCCCCTCCACCTCCTTCCCTCCTCTTCACCCTAAAGGAAACCTCTGCACAGCCAAGCTAGGATACTGGACTTCCGAACTCTTGCTAGGACTTGAGTCATCTATTTTCTTTTTATTTACATATACTGAACTTGCCTCAACTACATTGCACCAAAAGCTCTTTGAGGGCTTCAGTGTCTTTGCACCGTCACAGAGGCATGCCAATTTCTTTCTTAGTCCATTCGAGCTGCGCTAACAAAAACCACACAGACTGGGTGGCTTAAACAGCAGGCATTCATTTCTCACAGTTCTGAAGGCTGGAAGTCCAAGATCTAAGTGCCAGCATCAGGCCTTGGGAGGGCCTGCCTCCTGGTTCATAGATGGCATCGTCTCCCTATGTCTTCACAGGGTGGAAGGGGTGAGAAAGCCTTCCCCACACATCTGCCCTCCACTCTGTGGAGCGCAACTCCCCACCCCACCCCCCAGCAGTAAACTCTCATATGGCCGAGAAGGTAAAGATCTGCTCAGGGCATTCACCTCTTTTCAGTGGTTCTCCACATTCAGCCCAGATAGACTCAGCCAACAGGAAACCCATTAACCAAAAGCTGTGTCTTTAAGCATGTGTTCTGTTTGGCCTCTTACACATCAAAGGGAACATAAAAGTGAAAATTATAATAAGCAACAATGATCATTATCATTTCCAAGAGACAACATCCATGCCAGCAGTTCCAATGAGACCCTTAGGTGTCAGTCACTGTATCTGCAAACAGAAGATGCAACTAACCTGCCTCTCCAGGCATAAAGAGTGCTCAGAATGCTTAGAATACTGTAAATAGCTTTATAACTGCCAGTTGCTGCTATTGTTAATAAGTGCTTTGGGGTCACAGCAATAGGGAGCTCTCGAAATATGTGAAGGTGTGCTCTCAGCAATGAAATTAAACAGGCATTTCAGGGCAACCTCAGCTCAGATCCCTGGAGAAAAAAAAAGAACCTACAGCTTACCTCCAGAGGGGCACTGAGGATCATGTTTCATTCCAGAGGGGGCTGGTCCTCGAAGGAAATGACCTGAGGTCAGGCTCGGCCTTCAATCTTCCCCGGAGGGGAGGGAAGATGATTGGCTGCCCTCACAAAGGAGCTTCTAGGTTCTGCCTCTTTTTTTTCTCCACCTCCTCTTAAAGGAAAAAGTTATTTTCCTTCCTGCGCCTCAGGGCAGAGCAGAAGTTGAAATGGGCTACTTGTTCCTAATATTATTTATAGCTCAGCAAAGGACTTGGGGGTCTCCAGCCTCAGGTCTAGAAACTCCTTCTACAGCCACACCGTGAAAAGATCTAGGTTAGCAGCAAAGCTGGGGCTCCTGAGATAGTATGCAATCTTCTGGTGGCACTTTAAGTTTGTGGTATAAACTGAGATGGTCCCCCAGTCCCCTTGGAAAGGATCTCACAACAGAAACATTTTTCCAGAAAAGGGTGCAGCTTTGGAGTTGCCTTAATAACATGGGGTCTAGCGCCACCTAGTGTCTGCTGTGGAGCTTGACGTGGGTCTTGCTCTGATGAGGTGGTTTTGTTTTTTTGGAAATTGGCTTTCACCAATAGAGAGACTGAAATGGAGAAACACGTTTTCTGCACACAGGGCTGTCCTCATGCCCACGATGAGGGACTGAGGGTTTGGTGGGAGAAGCTGAAAAGCTACAATCTTAATGTGTCACGGACGGGGGTGTTGGGTGAGGGGATGGGGGAGTCTTTCTCTTAGAAGGAAGCTGGGGTGACTCACAAGTAATATTCAGAGTCTTAGTCCCAGAAGATTGGCTTGGATTTGTCTGCATGAATATTTTTGCTCACACTAGAAAAAAAATACTTGTGCTATTTTATGACTTCTATGCTTTTCAAACCAGTTTCTCAGAGTTCTCCCAGAGCCAGTATAGGGGCTGCTTACAAAAAGCCTGTGGAAGCTGCTTCATTGTGGAATCTACTCCTGCTCCCTGTCACTGTCTGCAGGACAAGCCGCCCTCCTTTCTTGCCATTTCCTGGCTGCCCCCTAACCCTCTACGAATTAAAGCCACCATTTGCTATTTGTTGAACATGATTTGTTTAAACCTCAGAACAGCCAGTGCACAATGCAGTGGATATTGGTCATCTCAACTGATCCTTAGGGAGGTTATAGGACTTACCCAAGATCTTTCAACTCATAAGCAGAGGTGGGATTTGAACCCAGAGTGATTGAGCTGCAAAAAATGTATTCATTTCACTACAGTATTCCATCTGCACTGCCATGGGTAGCGGCTATTGCAGAGGATGCTGAATGTCCAGTAGGTTCTTGAGGAGACAAAGAACCTCTGAACTGAGGGCTTCTAGCTCAGAAGACACTTCCTGCTCTGGGCCGGTGCCTATGACCCCAAGGCCTGGCTGGACGCTTGGTGTAAACCCTCCCTCCTCACAGCATCTGCCCTCCCTCCACACAGACACTTCCTCAGCCTACACTCCTCCACCCTTGGAAACCACCCCAGAGGAATAATGAGAGCAAAGAGCAGGATTTGGCAACTGTGCAGAATGCCAGGAGAATCATGGATTTGTCTGACTCCTGGGCTTTGGCCTCATCTGGTGGAAAACTGGGAAAGTTCCCTACTGGCTCCTCCCTTCCCTTCCCTCCAGGCCCCTCTACCATTCTTCACCAAATAGACTCGTCTCCAGAAGAAGGTTTGTTGTACTGAACTGAGCGTAGAAAGTTAACACCAAGACAAAAGTAGGCCAAATTGCAGGGTCTTTATTGCCGGCGACCACGGAGGACTCACGTCTCTCCAACCCGTGGCTCCGGAGGGAGGGTGTCAATACCTTTTATACCTTTCTCCCGGGTAAGGGTATGTGGCGGGGGTGGGGGTGAGGAGCCTTAGACGTTCCGAGGGCTAGTGAATTCTGCAAATCACTTTCTGGGCAGAGATGAGGGTGAGGGGCAGGGGTGAGGGTGAAGGGGTTCAAACATTTAGGGGATTCCGTAAATCATCTCCTGGGCAGAGAGGAGAGTGTGGGTCTCTGGACATTCCCAGGGCCAGAGG
>CAUYLG010045067.1:0-43609 GCA_963573385.1 Cacajao melanocephalus | reverse complement strand
GGAGGAGGGGGAACTGGAGGTGGAGGTGATGTGGAGGGGGAACTGGAGGTGGAGGTGATGGGGAGGGGGAACTGGAGGTGGAGGTGATGTGGAGGGGGAACTGGAGGTGGAGGTGATGTGGAGGGGGAACTGGAGGTGGAGGCGCTGGAGGAGGGGGAACTGGAGGTGGAGGTGATGGAGGAGGGGAACTGGAGGTGGAGGTGCTGGAGGAGGGGGAACTGGAGGTGGAGGTGATGTGGAGGGGGAACTGGAGGTGGAGGTGATGTGGAGGATGTGACGGGATAGCACTGACCCCGGTGGTGCAGGAGTGGTGGTGGAGGAGAAGGAGATGTTGGCAGCACTAGAGACCGTGGAGGTCTCGTGGCAGAGGTGGCAATGGCGAGCCCTGGCAGTATGAGGCTGGTGGTTGGTACAAGGGCCTAGTCCAGGGCTTCCTCCCGGCTCCCCGTCCCCACTCCAAGCCCCTCAGTCTTTGTCTCCCAGCCTCAGTTTTCACTTCCGCACAGGGGGCTCATAACCACCATGGCCTCTGGGGTTGGCACAGGGGTGGCTTTCAGGGCTGGCGTGGGGGTGGCCCCAATGTCGGGTGGGGTGCTGACGGGGGTGAGGTGGCGATGGTGATGGGCAGCGGGCACACGGAGGGGGCGTCCAGGTGGCCTTCCCCCCCACTCGGATTCACACCTCCGCCGGCGGCCATGGGGGATGGGAGCGATGACAAAGCTGCTCGCGGTAAACAGCTCCGACTGGATCGATCTGGGCTGTGAGGAGCTGTAATTAGATTGAACGCCGGGAATCGGGGCGCAGAGCCTCTTTTTGCTGTGATCGACAAAACGTGAAGTTTTTTCTGACTCTGCCTGGCCCGGCCCCTCCCCCAGCCTCTGCCTCTGGGGTCCCCATTAGGCACCAGATCGGAGCCTGGGAGGGGTTGGGAAAGGGACGATCTGCATCCCGCCTCCCTCCCCCATCTAGGTCAGTGGACTCTGGTGTGTGGACTGCCCTGGTGGAACTGGCTGGCAAGCTTTCGGGGTGGCTCACCTTCTCTGTGTAATAAGGAGAAAAACGCCTGCCTTATAGAATTATTGCAAGGATTGAGGCTGGGCGCTGTGATTCATGCCTGTAATCCCAGCACTTTGGGAAGCCGACGCTGGAGGATTGCTTGATCCCAGAAGTTCAAGACCAGCCTGGTAGTGAGACCACATTTCTTATATAGATATATAAGATTTATATTTTATATATATGTATATAATATAGATATATAATATACATACATATATATATATATATTTTTAAATGTGCTTTTTTTGAGAGGGAGTCTCACTTTTGTTCCCATCTGGAGTGCAATGGCGCGATCTTGGCTCACTGAAACCTCTACCTCCCGGGTCCAAGTGATTCACCTGTCTCAGCCTCTGGAGTAGCTGGGATTACAGGTGCCCACCACCACGCTCAGCTAATTTTTTGTATTTTTAGTAGAGACAGGGTTTCACCACTCTGGTAAGGCTAGTCTCAAACTCCTGACCTCAGGCCATCCACCCACCTCGGCCTCCCAAGTTGGGATTACAGGCGTGAGCCACTGCCCCCAGCATGCATATATATATATATGTACATACATGTATATGTGTATGTACACGTATATATATAGAATTAGTCAGACGTGGCAGCGTGCACCCATGGTCCCGCCTACTTGGGAGGCTGAGGTGGGAGGATCAATTGAGCCCAGGAGTTCAAGGCTGCGGTGAGATGTGATTGAACAAACTGCACTCCAGCCTGGGTGACAGAGCAAGACCCTGTCTTGCAACAAAACAAGAATTACTGTTAAGGATCGAGTGACCAGATACACGGAAAGCTCTTGACCCAAAGATCCTGTGAGCTTTCAGAGGAGCACTGGCATTTCTGTCCCTACTGTAAATGTAGGATGAATTTGAATAAATTGCTAAGTGAATGAATGAATGAATGAATGAATGAATGAAACATTACAACAGGTGAGCAAGAAGGGCCTCCCTTGGAATTTCAAAGCCCCAGTTGATTTTTTCTTTCTTTTTTTTTTTTTTTTTTTTTTTTTTTTGAGAAACAGTTTCACTCTTGTTGCCCAGGCTGGAGTGCAATGGCACACTCTCAGCTCACTGGAATCTCTGCCTCCCGGGTTCAAGCAATTCTTCTGCCTCAGCCTTCCGAGTAGCTGGGATGACAGGAATGTGCCCCCATTCCTGGCTAATTTTGTATTTTTAGTAGAGATGGGGTTTCTCCATGTTGGTAAAGCTGGTCTCGAACTCCCAATCTCAGGTGATCCACCCACCTCGGCCTCCCAAAGTGCTGGGATTACAGGCATGAGCCACCTTGCTCAGCCTTCTTCCTGGGTGAGTTTTGACTCAGTTTTCCCTCTGAAAGAATGGGGGACTGTGTCCTCTCCCATAATCCCCACAGGGTGGCCGAGTGCCAAAGAGGTGGGAGATCAATTCAGTTTTTTTGCATTTTCTTCCATGTTTCTTTATGCAGATAAAATATAAACATTGGTTCTTGCCTCTCCTTTCCTACAGAAAAGGTTCCCTGGTACACGGTTCATCCTTCAGGTTTTCCTTTGCCATCTTTAATCCGTATCCACACCCTCCCCCGTCAGTCTTCTCAGTATAGTTACAAATACAGTCTGTTGCCTAAATGAACATTTAGTAATTAACATTACTATGGCTTTGGTGAACACCGTCCACAGCTGAGCCATGTAGAGTACTAGGATTGTATTTCCTTTCCTGTAGACCTCTTTGATTTTCCAGGAGTTGATAGTTGCCAAACAAAAATTCTTCCCACACTCCCCAAAAAAATTTAAAGCCAACTCAATAGGACTTTCCACACATATTAGGTCAGCTCTGATCTGGGTGGGGCTGTCCTCCATGCCCTGGGTCCTTTTGTCTAGCTGTCTTCCAGAGTCCTCCTCATGCTCATTTGGAGAATCCCTTTTCTCTTTCAGCTAGGTAGGATCACATTTCCTGAATCCCACACCATCCTTTTTTGATTTACTTCCTTGTTTGAATGGAACACATCCTCCAGTAGCTTTCTGAGAAAGTGTATGTGGGAAGTCAAGTTTTGGAGTCCTAGAATATCTGATTATATCTTTATTGCACCTTCATGCTTGATGTTTTGATATTTAGCAATTCTAGCTGAATACAATTCTTCCTTGGAACTTTGAAAGCCTTCCTCTATTGTCTGCTAGTTTTGGAGAACCCAAAGCTGCTTTGATTCTTGATCCTTTGCATGAATCTGGCTTTCTTCTGGATGCTTTTTAGGATTTTCTCTTTATTCTTGGTGCTCTGAAATTCCACAATGAGGCTTGAGTGTCTTTTTCATTCACTAGCTGAGGACTTGATGTCCCATCCCATTTTTTTAGAGCTGGGGTCTCACTCTCTCATCCAGGCTGGAGGGCAATGTTTTGAGCATAACTCATTGCAGCCTTGACCTCCTGGGCTCCAAAGATCCTCCCACCTCAGCCTCCTGAATAACTGGGACCACAGGCATGAGCCACCATGCCTGGGTAATTTTAAATTTTTTTGTAGAGATGAGGTCTTGTTTTATTGCCCAAACTGCTCTCAAACTCCTGGGCTCAAGTGATCCTCCCACCTCGGCCTCCCAAAGTGCTGGGATTACAGTCATGAGCCACTACATCCAGCCTATTTATTTTTGAGATGGAGTCTCGCTCTTTCGCCTAGGCTGGATTGCAGGGGTGTGATCTCGGCTCACACCTTTGCCTACTGGGTTCAAGCGACGTTCCTGCCTCAGCCTCCCCAGTAGCTGGATTACAGGTACCTGCCATCATGCCCAGCTTATTTTTTTTTTTTTTTTGCAGAGACAGGGTTTATTCATGTTGGCCAGGCTGGTCTTGAACTCCTCACCTCAAGTGTTCCACCTACTTTGGCCTCCCAAAGTGCTAGGATTACAGGAATGAACCACCATGCCCGGTGGGCCTTGAGTGCCTTTAAACTGGAAACTCATCTTTCAATCCTGGATTTTTTTTCCTCATTATGTGATCATCTCATCCTCTCTTTTTAAACTATCTCTTGATCAGGTGACAACCTGGCTTCATCTTCATTCGCCCTCAGACTTTTCATTCCCTTTCTCTCGTTCCCCATCTCCGCAGCTGCTTCTGTTCTGTTTTCTGGGACATCTGCTTATCTTGATTGCCCAGGCCTTACATGGGATTACTTTACTCTGGCTGTTGTATATATTCACCTTTTAAGAGCGTCTTCTCACTCTCTGATGGTCCCTTTTACCTAACAGCATCCTGTACTTGTTTCATGGATACGGTATTTTTCTCTTAGCCCTCTGGGAACAGTAATTATAGCTTTGCCTGACTTGTCGGTTTCTTGAGTCTATTCCTCCCCCACCGCACCGTTTTTCTCCATTGTTCTCCCTCTCCTCCCTCCCTCCCTCCCTCTCTCTCTCTCTCTCCCTTTTTCCTTGATGTTAGATGCGTTTCTGAAACGTGCAGTCATCCACAGGCATCACTTGCATTTAATCCTAAAACCTGAAACTGGAGCCGGGCGCGGTGGCTCACACCTGTAATCCCAGCACTTTGGGAGGCCGGGGTGGGTGGATCATGAGGTCAGGAGATCAACACCATCCTGGCTAACATGGTGAAACCTCGTCTCAACTAAAAATACAGAAGAAAAAAAAAAAAGCCAGGAAGGGTTTCACACGTCTGTAATCCCAGCTACTCGGGAGGCTGAGGCAGGAGAATCGCTTGAACCCAGGAGGTGGAGGTTGCAGTGAGCCGAGATCACGCCACTGCACTCCAGCCTGGGCAACAGAGCGAGACTCTGTCTCAAACTGAAACGGCAGTTAGAATCCCCACACATTCCAGGTCCGAGGGAGTGAGGTGAGTGTCAGCTCACATACTAGCCGGGCAGACCTGCTGTCCCCGCGACGTGAGTCATGGCAGAGGGAACATTCATTTCTTTCTGTGGACAGACGTGTGCGGGCATTGATCGAGCACGTCATCTATTCTAGGCTGTTCTGCAACGGAAAGAAAAGCTCTCTGTGCCATCCCAGTAGGCCACGAGGGCTGGCACAGAGAAGAGACTGGGAGCAGGGACCCACTAGTACCGCCTGCACCACCGGCCACTTCTAGGGGTGACAGAGCAGCTGGGACTCCTGGGTGGAGACCAGAGCAGGACAACCTCTCCAGCGCCACAGCCCCAGACTGGATGCGGGAGAGAAACTGGCATTCTGGTGGAGTTTCAAGCTGATGCCACAGATGAGTCCACCTGACGTGTGGCCCAGCTCTTCGGTGGGGATGCCCGTGTTTCGTACCGACTGGCACCCACTGCACTGGGGGGAGGGGTCGACTTTGCCGCCGGAGCAGGAAGGGTGGGATCAGCCTCAGCGCTGCCCAACCAGCCTGAGCCTCTGCCTTCCTCCTCTTTGCGAGTGTCTGGTCTGTGGGCTGCGGGGCAGCCTCCGAAAGGCAGCCCGCTCCCTCATCCGTGCTGTGCCGGCTGGGTGACCTGCTCAGCTGGGAGAGGAAGAGGCCGTCCCTGCACTCTCCCCTCCTTCTCCAGTCTCCTTCCTCCTGACCTCCAGAGGGAGGCCAAGTCTGCAAGGTCTCACCCTGTGGATAAGGGCACGGGCAGGAGGCAGGGTTCAGGTGTCAGAATTGGGCTGTAGACTCACAGGGTCCCTAAGGGTATCCGGCCTCATGCAAGTGTCCCTGCTGCTCATCCGTTGAGCTTGGTTGTCAGAGCCAGTTGCAGTGACACACAGCCTGTCATCCCAGTGCTTTGGGAGGCTGAGGCCAGAGGATCGCTTGAGGCCAGGAGTTCAAGACCAGCCTGGGCAACCTAGCAAGACCTCCCCTCCGAAAGAATGGAAAGACCCTGGCTGGCCCATCGTTTCTGGGGCAGGCTGCTGGGTTTTGTGACGCACCCCAGGACGCATGCATAGCCAGTTATCTCACCCAAGTCTACAATGAGCCGGAAAGTCTTATGTGATATTTCCACGTCGTTTCCCTAGTACCCCCAGGCTGGGGCTGCAGAAAGGAGAGGAGAAAGTTACCAACACCTATTTCTGTGGTTCTTTAGGTCAGACGCGTTTGAGGGGGGAGATGGGGTTTGCGGGGGCTACCATGCTTGGGGGGTGCCTGAGTGGGCGCCATGAAGAAGGCAGCTAGAGGGGGTGGTGGCCATGCCTGCGGAGGGGTGCTCACGATGTCCCCTTTTTTGTCCTTCCCCCACCCCCACCGCCTCTGCTTTCCCTGCCTGTCCTCGCCTTCCCTTCTGTCTCCACTGCCCTCTGGCTGCACCCTGGCCCTCCTGGTGTCTCCCTGTTGACCTTGCTGTTTCCCTGTCTCTGTGCGTCCTGTGTTCCCGCCGTCCCTCCCTCCGCCTCTCCCCACATTCCCGTTGCTCCTGGGCTCTCCCTGGGCCCCTCGGCGCATCCACCTTTCCTCCGCGTCTCCCGTCTCCCCACCCTCCTACTCCTCCTCCTCCTCCTCCTCCTCCTCTTCCTCCCTCTCCCCCTCCTCCCCCACCCGACGGCGCGCGCCGCCTGCCTCTCCCCGGCCTGCCACACGGTGGCGCTGCGTCCTGCTCGCCCGCCCGCCGCTCGCCCGCAGCCTGCAAGCGCAAGGAACAGGAGCAACAGAAGGAGCGCGCGCTGCAGCCCAAGAAGCAGCGCCTGGTGTTCACCGACCTGCAGCGGCGCACGCTGATCGCCATCTTCAAGGAGAATAAGCGGCCGTCCAAGGAGATGCAGGTCACCATCTCGCAGCAGCTCGGCCTGGAGCTCAACACCGTCAGCAACTTCTTCATGAACGCGCGGCGCCGCTGCATGAACCGCTGGGCCGAGGAGCCCAGCACGGCCCCCGGGGGCCCCGCCGGCGCCACGGCCACTTTCTCTAAGGCCTGAAGCGCCCCGGCCCGCGCCCTCCCTGCCTCCACGGCCTGGGCGCTGTGCCCCCACGTCTCGTCCCCCGATCCTGCCGGCCCGGAGACCCGCCCCCAGGGGGCACCTGGAGGGTGTGCTGTCCCGGCCCCCCACACCCGGGGGGGGGAAGCAGCACACCCCCCAGCCCAAGTGCACAAAAAGGGCCCCCCTCCTCCCTCCATGCCAACCCCCTCCAGGCCAAAGGAAGCCCTCCACCCCCCAGAGGGGAGGGGGTGACCGAAAGGGGTTCCCCAGCCCCCCTCTCCATTCAGGACGCCCAGAGGGCCTCGAGAAAAACGAGGGCTCACTGCGTGGTCCCCTAAAGCGGGTCAAGAAGCACATACTAGAAATATAAACCGGGTATTTAAAAAAGGAATTTTAAGAATAACCCCTCCTCCGCCAGAGCCCCTGCCCCACAGAGGGAGGTGGAGAAACCTTCCTTCCCCCACCCGCCCGCCCCCCTCCGCAGGGACATCGGCCCCTTCCAAAGTCGCCAAAAACCCACATCAAGGCGGATCCTTACGGCCCCCGCCCCCTCCCCAAGCCAACCACGCCCGCTGGCAGGACGGCCCCCCCTGCGCCGAGAACTGAGCCGCCCCCACCCCCCCAGCGGCCAGGACTCCTCGTGCCAAGAATCGCCTGCCTTAAAGCCTGGGGAGGGGCCTGCGGCGGGCGCCCAGCACCCACGGGCGAGCACCTTTCCCACCCGTCCCGGCCGCAGAGCATGTGGGCTCCCACGCGCGGGCCCATCCCGGGCGCCCCCGCCCCGCCCCCTCTGTTGGGTTCACTTTACCTTTAGGCACCTTCGTGGGCGCGCAGGGAAGGACGCAGCCGCGGACCCCGGAGCAGGGGACCGGACGGAGAAGGCGCCCCCAGGCGCCCCTCTGCACGGGGCGTGGAGCCGCTTCCGGCATGGAACCTTCTGGAAGTCACCGCCCCCGTCTCCGCCCGCGTCGGGGGCCGAACTGGGCTTGCCGGGGGCAGCGGGCTGAACCTGGCGTTGGCTTCCTCCCTCGCCAAAGAGAGAAGACACCGAAGAAGGTGGAATCCGTTTGCCCCATTTTTTGCCAAAAAAAAATTACAAGCGGGAAGGGTCGGAAATGAAGATAGGCCCCCCTCCCGCCCCACGCCCTCCCGCGCTCCTCTCATCGGGTCTGGGTGACCTGCGAGACTGGCCGACCGCGGGGTCCCAAGAGACCGCCTCCCACGCGGGTTCAAATCTGAGGCCAGAAGGAACCCCCTCCCTGAAGCCCGCCCACCCCCCTCCCTCGAGAATGCAAAAGACACTTCTGGTGAAATGCCCCCCCCCTCCCCAGGTAAAGGCTACCTCACTCAAGCTCATGTCTGTGATTGGAAAATCACGCCTGATACCAAAGATTTCTCCCTAGGACTTGTGCTGGATGACAGGATTCCCTGGCTTGCCACCCCTTCCCCCACCAGAGAGCGAGAGAAAGAGAGAGAGAGTGAGAGAGACAGGGAGAGAGGGAGGAAGAGAGGACGGTGAGGTCGATGAGTGCCTTCTTCTTGAACCAAAGACGTGTATGGAGTGTTCTCTTGTCCTTATCGACTCGCTATTCTCCCAGCTTTCCACGCGACCGGATCTGAGTGATGCTTCTAGAACATTTGGGTGTTGGGGGGGTTCCTGATAGTAGAAAGAGTCCCCATGCCGGCTCAGCACCCCACCTCTCCCCCCACACACGCAGACACACACATGCAGGCACACACACCTGGAGACACACAGACACATGCAGACAGACACACACATGCACACACGCAGACACATGCAGACAACATGCAGACACACACATGGAGGCACACAGATGCACACACATGGACATATACACATGCAGACACACACATGTACACACACACACCCTGGCTCCTGTTTTGTGGTGTCACTGGGCGCCAGCAACTCAGGATCTCCCACCTCCCACTAAAATCTGGGCCTCAGTTTCTCTCCCGCCCCGACCCCTAAGTTCCTGATGACCCTGGAGCTGTCCTGCTCACTCCAGGCCCACGGTTTAATTTCTTTTAAAATCGGAAGGGAAAAAAACAAAAAAGCTTTAGGTCCAAGAAGATGTGGACCTATTTAACATACCGTATTACTTGTCTTTCTACGAAGGTAGCCTATAGACATACAATGTTTTAAATTTCTTTTTTAGAAACAGGGTTTTGCTCTGTCACCCAGGCTGGGGTGCCGTGGTGCAATCGTAGCTCACTGCAGCCTCGACCACCTGGGCTCAAGCGCTCCTCCTGCCTCAGCCTCCCAGTAGCGGGGACCACAGGCACGCAGCACCATGCCCAGCTGAATTTTTAAAGAGTTTTTTTGTAGAGATGGGGTCTCGCTATGTTGTCCCGGCTGGTCTTGAACTGCTGACCCCAAGGGGGTCCTCCTGCCTCGGCCTCCAAAAATGCTGGGATTACAGGTAAATAGACATTTAGTGGAGGAAGGGGCTCTCAAAGGCAGTGAAATGGTTCTGATCCAAGAGCGTCACGCTGCAGCCCTGACCCAGTGAACTTCTTAGGAAATCCGTGCCTGGGCCTCCGGCACTGGCCAGAGCATGGGCCTGCGGGGGTCTGGATTTCCTAGACGCTCTCTGCTTGGCCTCCAAGGTCCCAAGGCTCAGGCACAAGGGGGTCTCCAGTGTTGTCCCCTGCTGGAAATTTGGCGGTTGGCTTGGGATCGCTCTGGTTGTGGGACGTGTAAGCTGTGCTGGACTCTGGCTGGGTCGGATCAAGCCTCTCAGTCACAGAAGTGGTACCGCAGCACTTTGGGAGGCGGAGACAGGAAGATCCCTTGAGGCCAGGAATTTGAGACCAGCCTGGGCAACACAGCAAGACCCCACCTCTACCACAAAATAAAAATAAAGTGGCCCAGGACTCCTGGATTCTTTTCAGGTTTATTTATATCAACACACACACACACACACACACACACCCCTACTTCCGGACCCCACCCCAAACTTGGCCAGACCCCCACAGCAGGCTCAACCCCGACCCACCCCCAGCCCCTCGGGTCCCCCTCCTGCCTCCCCCGCCCCGTGCCCACTTGTCTGGCACATACCAAAGAGCATCGGTTCTCCACACAGGGGACGGCACCTCCAGCACAATTCCTTCGAGCCTTTGACAATTTTCTCTGAAATACCTCAAAATATTTAATGTATAGTTTATGTGATTAAAAAAAAAATCCTTAGCTAGTTTTTGGAATACGTGACTTGAAGCTTTATACCGTTAAATTATAATTTTGCAGACGATGGCATGTCGTTTCTTTGACGAGTTCCGTGGGAGACGCATTGAATGTCAGGGCTGGAGACCAGAGGGAAAGTCAGAGGGAGCGTGATTGAGAGAGAGAGGGAGGGAGGGAGGGAGGGAGGGAGAGAGACTGTGGCAGGAAGGACCAGTGGTTTACACATTTCTTATTTAAACGAGTCCTTTAGGAAAGAGAGAGAGAGAGGGAGAGAGAGAGAGAGAAAGAGGGAGGGAGGGAGGGAGGGAGAGAGAAGGGGAGAGAGGGGGAGAGGTATATTCTCTGGCTGTTCTGTTTCTTGTTTTTTGGAGTCATGTCTTATAAGAGTATTTATTATTCTCTGTGTTCTGTGTTCAAATGTAATTTAAGAAAAAAGAAGAAAAATGCAAAAAAAAAAAAAAAAGACGAAATGGAATTTGAGTTGGTGCATGAGTAATGTACTCTTTCTTGACGCTGATGTAATGGCGTGGGGTTGGGGGCGGGCCGGTTCCGTGTGGCGTCTGTGTGTGTGGTGCCCGATCGATCGGTGCTGTCCGGTGGTTTTTCGTTGTTGTTTCTTTCCTCCTTTCTAAGGAACTGTGTCCAGCCGGGACAGGTGGATGAGGCCCCAGGTAGAGGGAGCGGGAGCAGGGCCTCAGCACCCAGGGCTCTACCTCCCAGCCCCAGATGCCACCTACCTGCCCCAGCCAGGCAGGAGCCGCCCAGCCCTCCCCCGCCCGGTTCCTGGTTCTGGGGGCACTACGGTGTCATCCACATCCTAGACAGCCCCACCCGCCATCACCCGGTTGGTTTCACTGTAGCATGAACTCTCAAGTGTCTTGTTCAGAGGAGAGAGACAATCAGCCTATTCTTGTCGCCCAGGGTGGTGGGGGGCCCGGGGTGTACCCCAACTTCCTGAGATCTGAGGACCCTCCTGAGGCCCCCCATGGTGGGCACCAGCAGCCCCCCACCTCCACCCAGACAGCCTTGGCCTCCCCTCCCTGGGCTGGGCATGAGTCTGCCTCTCTGTCTGGTCCAGGGGGTGGGGGATGCACACCTGCAGAGAACCCTCCTTCCCAGCCCACTTTGGGAGCCTAGAAAACAGAGGGCCCCCCAAAATCATCCACGGGGGTTCTGGGACAATGTCCTCTGCCTCTGACTCCTCCTGTGCCATGAGGCCATGTCCCTGGAGGTAGAAGGGACGCAGATGGGCCGGCTTGGGAAGACTCCTCCTGCTTCTTTCCCGTGAGGCCAGAGGCTGGAGGAGAGGGTGGCAGAGGAGAGATGAGAGGGTCCGCTTTCAGGGACAGGTCCCAGTAGTGGGGGATGCGTAGCTAAAGGGGGTGCTCCCCACCCTGGAAAGCAGAAAGCCCGGTCTGGAGGGCTGGGCCTGGGGCTGAGCGCTCAGCCGACCTGAAATCTGAAATGAAGCCGCAGGACTGCTCCCCGCCCCAGCTGGAGCCTGGGCCATTTCACTTTCTCTGCCCCAAGTGATTTAAGCAAAATCAGGCCAGTAGACTCCTGGGGCTCCTCCTCGTGGCCTGTCAGACCCCGCAGGGGCTGACGGTGGTGGAAGGAGCTCAGCCTGGGGTGAGGGTGAGCCAGGAGGCCGTGCGGCCTGGAGTGTTGTGAAGAGACTGGAACTGAGGGCTGCTTTCTGGGGAGACACCACTTGGACCCTCCAAAGTCCCCTCTCCTTCAGTGACAAAGGGGAGAGATGCCCTTCTTCACCCTCACCCTCAGGCGACAGGCTTAAGAGTTAAAAAAAAAAAAATCTCGTCATTGTTAACCATTGCTGTGTTGGGTTTGTTGATTTGTTTTTCTTCAATAAATTATTTTTAGTCACTCACCTGGGCTTGTGTGTTGGCCGATGGGTGGGGCACAGATGGGGGAAGAGGGGACTCGCCCACCACTAAGCTGGGGAGGGAGGGCAGGGGTGTGGGGATGAGGGACTTTGCTACCACCCAGCTCACTTCTCTCTGCTCCAAGTCCTGTCTTCGTGGGGGGACAGGCGGCCTGCTCTGAACCTCTACTACCCACAGGGAATGGTTAAGAATCAGAAAGAAAAGCTCGGTGCCTTTGAGTCAACCACGCCCCAAGATGCAGACCTTCTGAGGCTCATCACCTTCCCGAGTCTGAAGTGAACGAGGCCCCAGTGAGCCAAGGTTTCTTCGAAGGGGAGAAACCAGGGCTTCCCCGTGGAGGAAGAAGCCACATGGTACCAGAACTGGAGCTGATAAACTTTCTTGGGAGGGCCCAGCTGTCAGGCAGTAGGCTAGCCACGGCTTTCAATAAGCAGCTTTTGGGCCGGGTGTGGTGGCTCACACATGCAATCCCAACACATTGGGAGACCGAGGCGGGAGGATCACCTGAGGTCAGGAGTTTGAGACCAGCCTGGCCAACATGGAGAAAACCCCGTCTCTACTAAAAATACAAAAATTAGCCAGGCGTGGTGGTGCGCGCCTGTAATCCCAGCTACTTGGGAGGCTGAGGGAGGAGAATCGCTTGAACCTGGGAGGTGGAGGTTGCGGTGAGCTGAGATGGCACCACTGCACTCCAGCCTGGGCAACAAGAAGGAAACTGTGTCTCTAAATAAATAAATAAAAATAAGCAGGTTCTGAGAACAATGAAGCTTTACCAACACTATCAACCCCAGGGTGAAGAAAAGCTTTCCCTGCAAATACCCCGCTGGGCCACTAGAGGTCAGTGCTTTGACTTTGAAAACAGGAAGGAATATTCTATCACAAAAGAAGTGTAGGGAAAAAGTGAGCCTGAATTAGCGCTGGAGTCAGATGGACCCTGGTTTATTAGAAAAAGAAAAGTGTGTAGAACCCTTGTCTTCAGAGGAAGGCCTCCTGAATGCTGGGGGACTTGTATAGGGCAATGACTGCTCCTCTGGGGGCAGGGGTGGCTGCTCCTCGACGGGCACCAGCAGCCACTCTATGGATGATGACTGGCAGGGCTCCACCTACATAGGCTGCTGGCTTATGGAGGATTCTCCCGGACTTGGTGGCAGAGTCTCCACCTGAGATTTCTGGGTCTCGTCTGAGAGTGGCGCCGTCCCCTCCTTGGGGGTGTGGGGCTCCTTTTGCCAGCTCTTCCGGAATGGTGTCAAGGGCCTCAAAAACGCTGACTTCTCCGAGGATTCTGCCTGGCTCTCCAACATCAGCTGGTCTGAAAGCAATGACTGGCTCCCCAGAGGTTGTGGCTGGCTCTCGGAAGATGACAGCTGGCTTCTTCTGAGCAACGGTGATTTCGCCTGAAAAGAATGTGACCTCTCTTTAGTCAACAGCAACTTCTCAGGAGAAGGTGGCCTCTGCTCGGGTGACAGTGACCTCTCCTGCGCCCTCGGCAGTTGCTCCTGGAAAGACCCAGACAGCCTGTTGGTGCTGGCGAGCAAATTTTTGAGAAGGGCAGGTTGGTTTTCTCAATGAAAAGTGGATAGACTATCTATTGAAAACAATGAGCTAACTGTGGAGGGCTGTATCTCCTCGGAGGACACCTTCCCCTGCTGCTGGCGCTTCTTCGCCATGGACGATACCTTCCTGAGATGCCAGTGTGACTCCTTTGGGCTCAAGGATGCCTCTTCATCGCATAGGACTGGGGAATCAGATGCTGTGTCATTGCTGACTCCTGGTCCCGTCCGCAGAATTGTGCCCTGAGTGATGAGGTCCGCATATCCCTCACGGTGGGAGAAAGCGTAGCTGGAACGCCGGGCGCGAGACTCCCGGTATACATGAGGCACGGGCTCCACGGTGAAAATGTCCTCTCTGGGGCCCTCCTCCACCTTCTCTTCCTGAGGAGCAAAGGGAAGAGCAGGGGAATCAGACTCCTGTGCTTGGCTGATGGCTCTCAGGTGACCTGTCCCACAGTAGGAGAGGCAGCATTCAAGGCCCTCAGCCACTGTTGACTGCTACTATGTTCTTCTCTACCCAAGATGAGCCAACTACAGTCCCCGACTCCCATTGTAGAGTTCTAAGGAGGACTCTGGTCCTTTGCTCTTCAAGACCCACTAATTGGCCTTGCCCTGCAAACTAACCCTGGATCAGCCAATCAGAGTCCTTCCCTGGGACTTAACTCTGGACCACCTAATCAGAGTCCTCCCCTAGGACTTAACCCTGGATCAGCCAATCAGAGTCCTTCCCTGAGACTTAACTCTGGATCAGCCACCAGGTGTCTTTGCTGCCCTTTGGCAGCAAATCCAGGAAAGGTGAGCCTGGGACAGCCATGTGTCCAGCCTGCGCAGTAAAGGTGGCAGGAGCTGAGCAGGGAGAACAGAGGTGGCAGGGCAGGTACACCATCCAGGCAATTCTGGGGCCCATCTCGACTGCAATCTGCTTTTCCATGCATGTTTTGGTTACATAGGATAAGTCCCCCTCCCTTTTTTTTGAGGTGGGGTCTTGCTGTGTTGACCAGACAAGACTACAGCGGCACAATCATAGCTCACTGTACCCTCACCCTCCCAAGCTCAAGTGAGTCACCTGCTTTGGCCTCCCAAAGTGCAGGGATTACAGGCATGAGCCGCCACGCCCGGCCGCCCTCAGCAGCATGAAACACACGCACACAGTAGGGCAGCCACCACCACCATCATCTCCAGAAACTTTTCATCTTCCCAAACTGAAACTCTGCCCCCACGAAACACTCCCTCCCCGTCCCCAGCCCCAAGTCCCTGGCACGCCCCATTCTACTTTCCGTCCCTGTGAATCTGACGACTCTAGGGACCTCACATAAGTGAATCAACTAATATTTGTCTTGTATGTGTGGCTTCACTCGCTGAGAATCATGTTTTCTTTTTCCTTTTTTTATCTATAGAGACGGGGTCCCCCAAATTGCCAGGTTGCTTTTGAACTCCTGAACTCAAGCGATCCTCTTGTCTCGGCCTCCCAAAGCGCTGCTATTACAGGCATGAGCTACCATGCTCAGTTGCTCATTTATAATTTTTTGTAGAAACGGGGTCTATGTCACCCTGGCTTGTCTTGGACTCCTGGCTTCCAGCAACCCTCCTACCCCAGCCTCTCAGAGTGCTGGGATTACAGGTGTGAACCACCGCGCCTGGCCTCGGGCACCACATCCTCAAGGTGTGTCCACACTGTGGCCTGGGCCAGAGCCTGGCTCCTTCTCCCGGCTGGGAGCGTGCATGTCGGCCCACCCATCTGTCCGAGCTCCGCCTCTTGCCTACACCATGTCGAGGCTTCTTCCGCCACCGCAACCCTCAACCCCTCGATCACTCATGGCAGAATCTCATCGTGTCGGCCAGGTACGGTGTGGTTCATGCCTGAAGTTCCAACATGTTAGGAGGCCAAGCAGGAGGACTGCTTGGGCCTGGAGTTTGAGACCAGCCTAGGCAATATAATGAGACCCCATCTCTAGAAAAAACTAAAAAACTAGCTGGGTGTGGTGGTGCATGCCTGTGATCTCAGCTACTTGGGAGGCTGAGGTGGGAGGACCATTTGTGCCTGGGAGGCGACGGCCGCAGTGAGCCGTAAGTGTGCCGCTGCACTCCTGCCTGGGTGACAGAGTGAAACCCTACCTCTAAAAAAATTAATAAATAAAAACATTAAGTCCGGGCTGGAGACTCACTCCTGTAATCCCAGCACTTTGGGAGGCCGAGGTGGGTGGATGACTTGTGGTCAGGAGTTCGAGATCAGCCTGGCCAATGTAATGAAACCTCATCTCTACTAAAAATACAAAAAATTAGCCGGGGGTGGTGGCAGGCACCTATAATCCCGGGAGGCTGAGGCAGGAGAATCGCTTGAACCCGGGAGATAGAGGCTGCAGTGAGCTGAGATCGCGCCACTGCACTCCAGCCTGGCGACAGCGCGAGACTCTGCCTCAAAATATAAAAATAAGTAATTAAATAAAAAGCCTGAAGATTTTGACGGCATCAGCATCAGACCCGGAGCGGCCTTTGGGTGCTTTCTGCTGCTGTGTCTGGGGAGTGAGGTCTCCCTTCCTGGGGAACCGGCCCCCGGGGGCACTGGGTGTGCCGGGGGCTCTGCCCCAGCCCTGCATCTCGGAGGGCCGAGAGGAGCCTGGACACCTCATGGCCCCTGCACCCGCCCTGCGTGGCTTCCCCACCAGGTTCCTGGAAGGTGCCCGGTGAGGACCCCAGGCCCGGGCCCACCTCACCTTGGCGCGCGCCTTCTTGAGGGCTTGGAAGATGACTCGGAGGCCCAGGACAGGCAGGGTGTTCAAGGACACATTGAGCAGGACCAGCAGCAGGACGGACGGGGAGGACAGCACGCTGAGGTCGGCATCTGGGGACAGGGCGGGGCCACAGGGAAGCTTGCTCCCGACCTGCTGGGGGACAGGGCCTGTGCCGTCTGCCCTGCCCCCAGCTCTGAGGACGCCCCCAGGCCATGGAGCACCTTTGTGCCTGGTCCTAAAGGAGCCCCTTCCCCAGGACACTTGGCTGGACAACCGCCAGGGGCAACCGGCGACCTTTCCCATGGTGACCACCCGCCCCGCTTCCCCACGGGGGCTCACACAGAAATGGGAAGGTCTTCGGGGACATTCTGAAGAGCCAGAGGCACTGGGTGGTGGTCGTCATGACGGCATAGAAACCCAGGCTGAGGAGGACGCTCACCACGCACAGGGCGCTCCAGTACTTGATGATGAGAATGATCTGCACAGGGAGCGTGGGGTCAGCCCGGCCCGGCCAAGCTTGCAACAGGACTCCAGCCCCCGGGGTCCAGGAAGCGCGCCTGGCAAGGCGCCCAGAGCAGGGGGCCCCGGGGAGGAGACCTCAACAGCCATGTCCGAGGCCCCCGGGAGGGGGACCTTGCCCACCTCCATGGTGATGGACAGCAGGCAGGACAGGGCCACCACGACGGCAAAGGACTGGTGGTCGCTGAAGCTGGCGGGTCCCGCCGTGTCCCAGCTGATCCACAGCGTCATGAAGAAGTTGACCAGAGAGGCGGCCATGCCGTGGGCAACAGCTTGGAAGAAGACCCAGTAGTTGAAGAGTTCATCCTTCTGCCCCACCACGTACAGCTCGGGCTTTGCCAGGCTCTGCTCCGCACTCACGTCCTGGGGGCAAGGGGAGGCTGCTGGGATTGGGTGGGGCTGGGGGCCCCCAACAGAGGTCGGGACCTCCTCCGGCAGGCCAATCGGGTGGCCACTCTGTGTGTGGCTCCTGGAGTTTAACTGAATTAAAGTAAGGCCAGGCACAGTGGCACACACCTGTAATCTCAGCAATTTGGGAGGTCAAAGATCGCTTAAGGCCAGGAGTTCGAGGCCAGCCTGGATGACATAGTGAGACCCCCTACCTCTAAAAACATGTATTTTTTTTTTTGAGATGGAGTTTCACTCTGTCACCCAGGCTGGAGTGCAGTGGCAGTGTCAGCTCACTCCAACCTCTGCCTCCTGGGTTCATGCGAGTCTCCTGCCTCAGCCTCCTGAGTAGCCAGAATTACAGGCAGCAGCCACCACGCCAGGCTAATTTTTATATTTTTAGTAGAGACAGGGTTTCACAATGTTGGCCAGGCTGGTCTCAAACACCTGACCTTGTGATCCACCCGCCTCAGCTCCCAAAGTGCTGGGATTGCAAGTGTGAGCCACCGCGCCCGGCCTAAAAAATCTTTAAAGTAGCTGGGTGAGGTGGTGTCCACCTGCAGTCTCATCTACTTGAGAGGCTGAGGCAGGAGGATCACTTGAGCCCAGGAGTGGAGGCTGCAGTGAGCTGTGATCATACCATTGCACTCCAGGTTGGGTGAGAGAATGGGACTTCATCTACAGAATACAATAAAATGAAATGGAAAGAGCTCTGGAGGTGGGTCACGTGGCCACACGAATGCACTGGTTGTGCTGAGCTGCATGCAGAAGTCTGGCTGAGACAGTAGTAGTTTACGTGATTTGTATTCTACCACAGTTAAAGATTCTAGCAGGGCCAGGCACGGTGGCTCACCCCTGTAATCCCAGCACTTGGGGAGGCCGAGGCAGGAGAATCACCTGAGGTCATGAGTTTGAGACCAGCCTGGCCAACATGGCAAAACCCTATCTCTACTAAAAATAAAAAAATTGGCCAAGCATGGTGGCTCACGCCTGTAATCCCATCTACTTGGGAAGCTGAGGCAGGAGAATTGCTTGAACCGGGAGGCAGAGGTTGCAGTGAGCCGAGATCGTGCCACCGCGCTCCAGCCTGGGCGACAGAGACCCTGTTTCACACACACAAAAAGAAACATTCCAACAAACATGAAGTCAGATGTGAAATCCCACCCCTGGGTCGCACTTGCCGCAGCACAAGCGCTCCTTGTTGGCCACGTGTAGCCGGTGGCTTCCGTGCTGAGTTGCGTAGGTGCGGGACACTTCCGTCATCCGGAACGTTCCATGTGACCCACCCTCCCGACTCCAAGTAGCCAGGGCCTCTTGGGCCTGGGGGGTGATAAACCTAGCAGAGTCGTCTGTTCTGATCCCCTCCTTCATCGCACGGATGGGTAGACAGAGGCACGGGGCCTCTAGCACAGGGTGGCGGCTCCCACACACAGGAGGAGCTGGGTGCCCCAGGATGAGCGTGAGCACCAGTGGGAGCAGCTCAGTGCCAGTGGGCAGGGAGAGGTGCTGGACTGGACCCCCTGAACACCACCACACGGCCCGAAGGTCTCCCAGGCCCATCCCAGAACCAGGCCTCAGGGAGGAGAGGATGAGCAGAGACTTGGAAAGGAGGCCTGGCCTCACCCTGCTCACCTGCTCAAAGAGCCCAATGTAGAGAACCGGGAGGGTGCTGTAGAGGAGGTTGTAGAGGGCCAGGAACCATCCTTCATACAGGGGCTGAGCCGGGGAAAACGGCAAGGAGTGCAAGTCAGCCCGCAGGCGCTCAAGGAGCCTGCCAAGCAGGCACCCAGGGAGGGCTCCAGATGAGGTAGAAAGTCGAGTTACACTCAAGGTTGGGGGTGGGACTGGGGTGGGGTAAAAGTGCAGCCTGATAAAGGTGGGAAAGATAAACGGAGGGAGGAAAGCGCCATCACATTCCCTCATTACAGCACCTCCGAGCTTTTGTTTTAATTGGATGGCATCAAAAAAGCCATACAGGCCGGGTGCGCTGGCTCACACCTGTCATCTCAGCACTTTGGGAGACCATGGTGGGCAGATCATTTGAGGCCAGAAGTTCAAGACCAGCATGGCCAACATGATGAAACCCCATCTCTACTAAAAATACAAAAATTAGCCGGGCGTGGTGGCACATGCCTGTAATCCCAGCTACTCAGGAGGCTGAGGCAGGAGGATCGCTTGAACCCAGGAGGCAGAAGTTGCAGTGAGCTGAGATCACGCCACTGCACTCCAGTCTGGGGGACAGAGAGAGACTCCGTCTCAAAACAAACAAAACTAGAAAGCAATTCCATGTTTAAAATCTAGAAAAAAAAAGTAAAACCAAAGCAGGGCGCTGTGGCTGACCCCTGTCATCCCAGCACTGTGGGGGGCCGAGACGGGCGGATCACAAGGTCAGGAGTTCCAGACCAGCATGACCAACATGGTGAAACCCCATCTCTACTAAAAATAGAAAAATCAGCCAGGTGTGGTGGCGCACTCCTGTAATCCCAGCTACTTGGGAGGCTGAGGCAGGAGAATCACTTGAACTCGGGAGACAGAGGCTGCAGTGAGCCGAGATCACGCCACTGCACTCCAGCCTGGGTGACAGAGCGAGACTCTGTCTCAAAACAAGGCAAAACAAAACAAATGTCCTAGAAGGTGCTGGGCACAGAGCTGGACAGGACCGTCACCTCCCTTCACCTGGTCTCCAGGCCTCTACTAATGCAGCTTTGCCCTGAGGCCTCAGGCAAGCCCCGCCCACTGAGGGTCCTGGGGTTCTCAGCACACCCAGCGGGGCTCCTAGCGTCTATGGCAGGGGCATGCCCCCCCAGAAGCCCTGGCCATGCGGCAGCCTGGGCAGGGGCGCACCTGAGCGGTGAAGCCGCTGTAGAAGGCGAACCAGACCTGCACCATCATGCTGGCCATGGTCTTGTAGAAGAAGTAGCGCAGGAACTTGGAGATGCGCATGTAGGACCAGCGGCCGTGCACCAGCAGGAGGCGCTGCAGGAAGCGGAACTGGCCCAGCACGAAGTCGCTGTTCTGAACCGCCTGCATGCCCTCCTGGCCCGCCAGCCCCACGCCCACGTCCGCAGCTGCAGGGCACAGGCAGCTGGTCAGTCCCCAGGCCCCCCAAGTCCCACCAGTCCCGACCAGCCCCTGCCCACCCAACACCGGCCCCCACACTGTTCTGTCCCCTTATCGGCTGCCCCCCACCTGCCCCAGGTCCCTCCCAATCCCACCACTGGCCCCATCAGGCACCCCTAACTCGCCCTAGGCCCTCCCAGCCCTGCCATCCCCCATCAGCTGCTCCCCCACCACAGGCCCCCTAGGCTTGCCGCTACCCCCATCAGGCACCCCCCCACCTGCCCCAGGTCCCCCCAGTCCCACCATCCCCCCACTGGCCACCCCCACTTGCCCCAGGCACCCCGGCCCCGCGGCTGCCACCCACTCTTGATCATGTTGACGTCGTTGGCGCCATCCCCGATGGCCAGGGTCACCACCTGGTGGTATTTCTTCACCAGCGCCACGATCAGGGCCTTCTGCTTGGGTGTCACGCGGCAGCAGATGACCGCCTGGCAGTGGGTCGCCAGGTCCACAAAGGTGCGCTCCTGTAGCACCTCAGAGCTGCTGCGGACTCTGGAGTCCTGGGACCACGGCTGGGGGGACGGGGCCAGCGGGATTCCGAAGCTCCGGAGCATCAGGGACAGGCGCCGGGTGTGGAGGAAGTCCCTCCTGGACTGGGTGGGCTCCTGCCACTCCTCGTCCACGTTCACGTTCTGCACCAGGGCGCGCGGCTCCTTCCGCAGGGACACCAGTAGCTTGTCCTGGCCAGCCAGCGGGGAGGGGGCTGTGCCAGGGGCCATGGCCTCCAGGCCAGACTGACCCCGCCCAGCCTCGCCCACAGTCCCCACCCTGAGCATGCAGCTCCTCCACGCCCGTCCCTGGCACTGGGACCCCTATCCACCCTGGTGACACTCACCAGGAAGTCTCCGTTGATGACCAAGGCCAGGTTGACCCGCGACAGGGACTTCTTGGTCAGAAAGTTGTTGTTGCTGTCCCAGTAGGACTCCAGGATGCGGCTGCAGGCGCAGGGGCCAGAGGCCAGGGGAGGGCGGGCTTCTCCCCACTTCCCCCGGGGGCTCTACTGCCCCCTCCTTCCCCTCCCCCTTCCCTCCCCCTTACTGCCCCTCTCCTTCCCCTCCCTTCCCCTCTCTACTGCCCCCCCCTTCCCCTGACCCTCCCTCTCCCTCAACTGCCTACTCCCTCACCCCTGCCCCGCCCTCCCCGCCCCATCCCTCCCACTTCCCTCTCCCTCCTCCTCTGCCTCCAGCCCTCTCCCTCTACGGTCCTCTCACTGTCCCCTCCACTCTCCTTCCACTGCCCACGCCCTGACTCCTTCCTTTTACTCTCTCTCCCCTCTCAATCCCCCACTTCCCACTTTGCCTCAGGCTCCCTGTCCTTTGAGGCATGCACCTGGGTGCCCCTTGTCCTCACCTCCCCACCCCCCTTGCTTACCCCCAACCCCCATTTCTTACGTAATCTCCTTCTCTTCCAAAATGACCATGTTCTCCGACAGCAGCTCGCAGGCAAAGCCGGTGTTCACAGCCGTCTCTGCAAACCAGACCTGCTCAGCACCTCTACGGGCCCTGCACTGGCTGCAGACGGGTGGCCACGCCAACTCTGCCCGGTGGACCCGACCCCGACCAATGGCAGCTGCATGCCCCATCCCCTGGCCATAGTGATTGGTTCAGAGAAGGGTTTGTAATCAAGGCTGGCCAATGAGACCCAGCCCTGAGATTTTGGCTGCAGTTCTGGCTGGTCCTGGACTGCCCAGGGATGTGTCTGAGGCCAGGATCATCAGGCACATGACCTAGGACCTGTGGTGCCTTCAGAAACCCACAAAATGTCTTAATTTCTTTTTTTTTTTTTTTGAGATGGAGTTTCACTCTTGTTGCCCAGGCTGGAGTGCAATGGTGCGATCTCCACTCACCACAACCTCCGCCTCCCAGGTTCAAGTGAATCTCCTGCCTCAGCCTCCTGAGTAGCTGAGACCACAGGCATGAGCCACCCCACCCTCTGAGACTTGCAGCCCTTTTTTTTTTTTTGGAGATGGAGTCTCACTCTCTGCCTCCTGGTTCAAGCAATTCTCTGCCTCAGCCTCCCAAGTAGCTGGGATTAAAAGCGTCTACCACCACACCCGGTCCATTTTTTTTATAGTAGAGATGGTGTTTCACCATGTTGGCCAGGCTGGTTTCGAACTCCGGACCTCAGGTGATCCCCCTGCCTTGGCCTCCCACAGTGCTGGGATGACAAGCGTGAGACACTGTGCCTTGCCTGGGACTTGGGGGAAGGTTGAAGATCCACGCTGTGGGGTTCAGCCACCCAGAGTCACCAGGACTCACCCTGCTTGTCCCCGGTGAGCACCCATATTTTGATGTTGCTCTTCTTGAGACACTTGATGGTGTCAGGGACACCGTCCTGGAGTCTGTCCTCGATGGCTGTGGCTCCCAGCAGCTGGTCGGGGGCAGGCAGGGCGGGGAAGACACTTAACAGCCGCCCAGCTTCCTGGCAGGGGCAGGAGAGTCCCAGGGCCCCCTCGGGTGCCCCCGCCACCCACCCACCCACCTTGAGGTTCTGCTCCATTTCACTGTACACCTGCTGCAAGGCCTGTGCCCGGTTTTGCAGCAGGAGGCTGGCCTCCTGGTGGCGTGGCTGCCACTCTTCGTAAATGTCCTCAGCCACCTCCCTGTAGGCCAGGCACAGCGTCCGCAGGGTCTCCTGGGCAAAGGCCTAGGCGCCAGATGGGTGGAAGCTGTCACCATTCTGAACCCGACATTCGAGGCTCAGTCCTCCCCAGCCCCCTGCTGGGCTCCAGAGCCTGGGTCCCGCCACCAAGAGTCTGTCACCTCCCCTACCCACAGCAGCCAGAAGGGGCTCAGAAAACTTGTATAAGGCCAGGCGCGGTGGCTCATGCCTGTAATCCCAGCACCTTGGGAAGCCGAGGCAGGCAGATCATGAGGTCAAGAGATGGAGACCATCCTTGATAACAAAGTGAAACCCCGTCTTTACTAAAAATTCAAAAAATTAGCCGGGCATGGTGGCACGCGCCTGTCATCCCACCTATTGAGAGGCTGAGGCAGGAGAATCGCTTGAACTCAGGAGGTGGAGGTTGCAGTGAGCCGAGATCACGACACTGCACTCCATCTGGATGACAGAGTGAGAGTCCATCCCAAAAAGAAAAAAAAGAAAAGAAAAAACTGGGGAAGGGGGCCAGGCGCGGCGGCTCACACCTGTAATCCCGGCAGTTCGGAAGGCTGAGGTGGATGCATCATCTGAGATCAGGAGTTTGAGAACAGCCTGGCCAACATAGTGAAACCCTGTCTCTACTAGAAATACAAAAAACTAGCTGGCCGTGGTGGTACGTGCCTGTAATCCCAGCTAGTTGGGAGGCTGAGGCAGGAGAATCACTTGAACCCAAGAGGTGGAGGTTGCAGCAAGCCAACACCATGCCACTGCACTCCAGCCTGGGCCACAGAGCAGGACTGTCTCAAAAAAAAAACAAAAACAAAAACAAAAGACATCCTCTCTTGGGGCGGTACACTTTGGAGTTCAGCTGCCTCCCGCCTGTGTGTGTGCGTTGTGTGTTGGCAGGAGGAGGGTGTTTTGTGCCGTGCACAACCTACGCAGCTGTACATAGCCATCCCAGGTGCCTGCAGCCATGCATTTCTCTGCACGGTCTCCTCCCTTGCCTCCTGTCCCTACGCCACACCCACACCCACACACACACCAGCCTTCCTCCCTGCAGGGACTCACAGCCAAGGCCTCCTCTGTGGCAAATTCCGTCGCCCCTCTCCTGTGCAAGCGCTCGAAGATGACCGTGTCGGCGCCCTTGGTGTAGAGGCAGATGGCGCCCTCTGGCTTTCGGACTGCAGGGGAACAGGCCCGGCTGCCCACGGATCTCCTCTGCTGCCCACCCCCTCAGGGGCCCGGGACTTGGCGGCGGGGCTCACCCAGCACCGACATCCGCTTTCGCCTGCTGTTGAAGTCCATCATGGCCAGGACCTGGTAGACCCGCTCCTCCCCCAGCTCCACGACGGTGATGGTGTCCTGGGTGCGGGACAGGAAGACGTAGCCGAAGTTCCGGGCCGCGGTGACCAGCGCCTCCTCGTCGGGGGAGGCCGCCTGGTACAACAGCTGGCCTGTGGGGAGGGGGCTGTTTGGGGGTCACGTAGTGGAGCCCCGTCGCCGTCTCCACAGTGCAGGGAGGAGACAGCCCACTAGAGCTGCCGCTTTATTGATGATGGCCTCCCGGCCCGCGCAACCTCTAAGCCCAATTCACGGAGGGGAGCGTCAGAGACCTCCCTGCTCAACAGCAGATTCCCTGGGCTCCGACTGCAGGCCTGGACATCCTTTAGCCCTGACGATGACGCGTCCGTCCTCCCGCCCCAATACTGGGCAATGTTGCCTGGGCTCCAGGCCCGGACGCCCTCGAGGTGGCGCTGGGGTCACCGGCCTGAGTGCCCCCTAAGCCAGATGAATGGAGCCCTGGAAAATGGGCTGGGTGAGCAGTGAGGCTGATGACACGGCGGTGCCCAGGGTCCTGAGGGAGGCGGGCAGGGGCCGGCGGGCACTCACCGCAGCTCTCCCGAACCATCACCGTGTGGCAGATGGCCAGCAGGCGCCAGAACTCCCGTACCGCCTCGTCCCGGTCGCTCCGCACCAGCCGCAGCAGGGCCGCATTGTGGAATAGCAGCTTCCCGTCCGCAAACTCATTCCAGAGGTAGGGGTTCTCCTGGGGCAGGGGACAGCTGGCTGTGGGCGCGCCTCTCCCCTGCCCCAAGCCCCTCACCGTCCTGCGCTGCAGGGTGGGCAGGCTTACCTTAAGTCTCCCGGCCTCCAGATCTGGCCCTAGGGAAAGACCCAGCTTCAGGCCCCAGCTCCGCCAGACCCCCGACGTGGGATCCCACAGTCCCTGCACCCTCTCCTCAGTCTCAGGCTTCCGGGGGCCACCAGATGCAGCCATACAAGCCAGGCCTGTGGCTCCAGAACCCACACCCCAGGCAATCTTGGGGTGAAAGCTGACTTCCGTTTCCACCATCTGCACAAAGTGGGGAACACGGGAGCACCCCATCCTGTCTCCCACGGACCCCAGAAAGACAGCCAGAGTGGGGTGCAGCCCTGGCCAGAAAACATGTTTTTTGTGCTCCTTCTGGGGTGAGTTTTTCTTTTTTTTTTTTTTGAGATGGAATCTCGCTGTCGCCCAGGCTGGAGTGCAGTGGCGCAAGCTCAGCTCACTGCAACCTCGTCCTCCCAGGTTCAAGTGATTCTACCACCTCAGCCTCCTGAGTAGCTGGGATTACGGGCGCCCACCGCCACACCTGGCTCATTTTTCTTTTTTTAGTAGAGAGAGGGTTTCTCCGTATTGGTCAGGCTACTCTCGAACTCCCGACCTCAGGTGATCCGCCCGCCTCAGCCTCCCAAAATGCTCAGATTACAGGGGTGAGCCACCATGCCCAGCCTTTTTTTTTTTTTAAGACAGAATATCGCTCTGTCACCGAGGCTGGAGTATAATGGAGCAATCTCAGCTTACTGCAACCTCTGCCTCCCGGGTTCAGGCAATTCTGCTTCCTCAGCCCCGTGAGTAGCTGGGATTACAAGGCGTGCGCTGCCATGCCCGGCTACTTTTTGTATTTTTGGTAGAAATGGGGTTTCACCATGTTGGCCAGGCTGGTCTCGAGCTCTATGGCTGAACCTGAACCGTTTCTTGGGGAATGGTCACTGCACTAAATTATGACCCAGTCGGGTGTTCTGAGATCCTGGTCTAAACCACATGCCCTGGTTATAAATTAGACCCAGGATTGGCAAACTACACCCCACCCCATCATCAATTTTTATATGGCCTGCAAGCTAAGAATTGTTTTTACCTTTTTAAATGGTTAGGGAAAAAAATGACAAGAATACTATTTTGTGACCTGGGAAATACTAAGAAATTCGAATTTCAGCATCCAGAAGTAAAGGCTTGTGAAAGTCAAAAGAAGACTAGTGGCCAGGTGTGGTGGCGGACCTCTGTCATTCCAGGACTTGGGAGGCAGAGGCGGTGGATTGCTTACACCCAGGAGGTCAAGACCAGCCTGGGCAACATAGGGAGACCCCCTCCTTACACAAAATACAAAAATAAGCCGGGCGTGGTGGGGCGCTCCTGTAGTCCCAGCTACTTGGGAGGCTAAAGTGGGAGGATGGCTTGAGCCCAGGAATTCAAGGCTGCATAAGCTATTATCGTGCCACTGCACTCCAGCCTGGGCGACAGAGCGAGACCCCATCTCAAAAAAAAAAATCAATACTGTTTAAAAGTTTGGCCAGAGGTGGAGGCTCACACCTGTAATCCCAACATTTTTAACATTTTGAAGGCTGAGGCGGGGAGATCACCTGAGGTCAGGAGTTCGAGACCACCCTGGGTAACATGGTGAAAACCCATCTCTACTTAAAAAAAAAAAAATACAAAAATTAGCCAGGTGGGTGGTGCATGACTGTAATCCCAGCTACTTGAGAAGCGGAGGCAGGAGAATCACCTGATCCCAGGAGGTGGAGGATGCAGTGAGCTGAGATCACACCACTGCACTGTAGCCTGGGTGACACGGTGAGATTCCCTCTCAAAAACAAAGTTTGCTGGCTCCTCCAAAAGAAACCAGGCCATGTAGCTACGGTTCCCTGGTTGAGATTTGAGTGGGAGTGCTGGGCATGGGGCCAGCCGTGGCTCTGTTCCTTGGGCCCCCGAGCCCCTTGGGAGAATGAGGACCCAGCCCGAGCTCAGGTGCACCCGCACCATAGACGCGGCCGTTGATACAGCACTTGTTGAAGGTCAGGATGTTCTGGGTGAGCGTCCCCGTCTTGTCTGAGAAGATGTATTCCACCTGGCCCAGGTAGTCGTTGAGGCTGGTGCTTCGGGCCTTGGCTGGCACGTCCTGCGGCTCGTAGTACATCTTCACGTCCCAGTTGATGAAGATGCTGTTCCCCAGGTAGATGAACTCGGATCTGTGGAGGCCCACGGGGTCTCGATCAGCCCCGACTGCTCCCCATTCTGCATCTGAACCCGGGGCGCGGCCCGTGGGGACTCACAAGATGAACATGGCCATCGGGATCATGACACTGAGCAGGATGAGGAAGCCCCAGAACATGAAGAAGGCGTCTGCGGCCACGCTGCTCCTGTGCAGGGCTGCGATGTAGTAGTGCTTCTCTCTGAATTCTCTGGCCAAGAAACCGGAGCTGAAGGCCAATACCAGGGAGACGAGCACCACGGAGATGAAGATCTGGGAGGCGGGTGAGACGGGGCGGGTGAGGAGCGAGACGGGGCGGGTGAGACAGGGCGGGTGAGGAGCGAGACGGGGTGGGCGAGACGGGGCGGGTGAGGGGCGAGACAGGGCGGGTGAGGGGCGAGACGGGGCAGGCGAGACGGGGTGGGTGAGGGGCGAGACAGGGCGGGTGAGGGGCAAGATGGGGCGGGTGAGACGGGGCGGGTGAGGAGAGAGACGGGGCGGGTGAGAAAGGGCTGGTGAGACGGGGCGGGTGAGGGGCAAGACGGGGCGAGTGAGGGGTGAGTGAGGGCAGGGGCCTCCACTCTGCCATCAGGACGGGGTGAATGCAAAGATAAGCCTGGGGCTGGGCATGGTGGCTCATGCCTGTAATCTCAGCACTTCGGGAGGCTGAGGCAGGCAGATCACTTGAGGTCAGGAGTTCAAGATCAGCCTGGGCAACAAAGTGAGACCTCATCTCAACAAAAAAATTCACAAATAAGTTAGTCAGGCATGATGGCGCACACCTGTAGTCTCAGCTGCTCAGGAGGCTGAGGCCAGAGGATCCCTTGAGCCCAGGAGGCTGCTGTGAGCTATGATGAGGGCACTGCACTCCATCCTGGGCAATAAAGTGGATTGAAAAACATTTATTTATTTTTTATTTTTATTTGCTTTTTGAGACAGTCTTGCTCTGTCGCCCAGACTGGAATGCAGTGTCGCAATCTCAGTTCCCTGCAACCTCCCCCTCCCGGATTCAAGCAACTCTCTTGCCTCAGCCTCCCAAGTAGCTGGGATTACAAGCATGAGCCACTACGCCTGGATAATTTTCCTATTTTTAGTAAAGATGGGGTTTCACCATGTTGGCCAGGCTGGTCTTGAACTCCTGACTTCAGGTGATCCTCCCACCTCAGCCTCCCAATGTGCTGGAATTATAGGCATGAGCCATCTCGCCCAGGCTAAAAAAATATTTATTTTATAAAACTTTTGTAGAAAAGTATTATTATTATTATTATTATTATTTTTAAATGGCATCTCACTCTTGTCACCGAGGCTGAAATGTAGTGGCACAATCTTGGCTCACTGCAGCCTCAGCCTCCTGGCTTCAAGCAATTCTCCTGCCTCAGCCTCCGGAGTAGCTGGGATTACAGGTGCCTGCCACCACACCTGGCTAATTTTTGTACTTTTGGTAGAGACGGGGTTTCACCATGTTGGCCAGGCTGGTCTAGAACTCCTGACCTCAGGTGATCGGCCCGCCTCGGCCTCCCAAAGTGCTGGGATTACAGGTGTGAGCCACCACGCCCAGCCAAAAAATTATTTTAATGAAAGATTCTTTGGCCCAAAGACCTGCCCACAGGATCAGGCCACACATTTTGCAGAAGAAGGAAACTGGGGCCCTGAAGATGACATCCCTGCCCCAGCCCCTCCTCTGTGTTCCTGGGGCAGGGGCACTCGTTGGCAGCTCACCACGACCACCAGCTTGTTCATCATGAGGTCTAGCTTGGTTCTCTTCAAATGGATCTTGCCACAGTTCTTCATGATTTTTGTGTCAAAACCTGCAGGGTTTACAAATATGTATCCATCCACCCATCCACTCATCCACCTACCCATCACTCACCTGCTTACCCATCCACCCATCTACCCACCCCACCACCCATCCACCCATCTACGCACCCCACCACCCATCCACCCAGCCACACATCTGATCACCCATCACCCACCCACTCATCCACCCACTCATCCCCCACCTATCCACCCACCCATTCACCCACCCACCCATCACCCACCCATCCACCTACCCATCCATCCACCCACTCATCAACCCAACCTCCCATCCACCCATTTACACCCACTCACCTACCATTCATCCATTCATCCATCCGTTCACCCACCCATCCATCTGCCCACTCATCTACCCACCTACTCATCCACCCACCAACTCACCCACCCATCCACTCACCCATCTACCTATTCATCCATCCACCCATTCACTCATCCACCCATTCATTCATTCATCCACCAACCCACCCATCCATCCACTTGCCCATCCACCCACTCATCCACCCAACTACTCATCCACCCACCCATTCACCCCCCCATCCATCCACCCCATCCATCCACCCACTCATCCACCCACCCGTTCATCCACCCATTTCACTCACCATCTACCCACTCAGCTACCCATTCATCCATACACTCACCCACCCACATCACCCACCCACATACCATTCATCCATTCATCCATCCATTCACTCACCCATCCAAGCACCCATCCATCCATCCATCCATCCATCCGCCCACCCATTTACCCATCTATCTGTCTATCCATCCATGCACTCATCCTCCGAAGAATTCATGCACCCATCTACCCAGCCATCCGTCCACCCATCCCCACATCCATCCACCACGGCCCCATAGGGACAGCTCCTGCTGCAGGACCCTGGAGTGGCCATACCAGCATAAATGACCAGTCCATAGCAGGTGTCTGTGTTGCGAATCTTGCAGCCTCGGAGGAGGAGGTTGCCAATGTCCAGGGTATATTTCTTGTCGTTCCATTCCAGGCACCCCACGAAGTGGTGCAGCCGGCTGTTGGGTGCCTCACATGTCACTGTGCCTGTGGGCAGCCAGGTGGTCAGCGGGTCAGTGGGCTCAGGCCCTCCTCTCCAGGCTCCCTGCGCCCCCTCCATTGTGAATGTCCGTGAGCTCCATGAGAACAGGTGCCAGCCTCATCTCAGCCATGCTCTGACCCCAGGGTACAGCCCAGCACCTGCACACATTAGGTGCTCAATAAATGTGTCAAAAGGGAAGAGGAGAAGGAACAGCTGCTCGAGGAGCCTCCTCCTGGGTGCGGGAGCCTGTCCATCATCCCCTCCCCGTCCACCAACACCCTGCAATGGCCTCACTTCTGTTGGAGAAAACAGGTTCAGACTACACAGACTGGCCCAGGGAGTCATTCCCTGAGGGTTAAAGTGACAATGGGGCATGAGGCTGGGACCCCAGAAAGGAGAGGGGCCACAGGGTTCCTGACAGGTCCTCATCAGCCTCCCCATCACGCCTTAGGGATGGGGAGCCTGACTCCGTCCTGAACGTAGGAATTGGAGACATCTATGTTGGGAGGACAGAGGGCAGAGGAACCACAGGGCAAGCCCACAGCCCATGCCTCTTCCTCTGAAAAACGGGTTCATGCCCAGTGAAAATGCTGGGGCAGGTGGACGAGGCCAGGCCCACAGAAAGCCTCCTTGCTCACCGAGGAAGAGTGCAAAAGGAAGAGTCACTGCCTGTCTATGATTCTGTGCCCCAGTGGCGTTAAATAAAGGACACTGCTGGGCGCAGTGCCTCAAGCCTGTGATCCCAGCACTTTCAGAGGCCAAGGCAGGTGGCTCACCTGAGGTCAGACGTTCGAGACCAAGGCTGACCAACATGGTGAAACCCCGTGTCTACTAAAAATACAAAATTAGCTGGGTAGCAGGTGCCTGTGAACCCAGCTGCTCTGCTGGGGAGGCTGAGGCAGGAGAATCATTTGAACCTGGGAGGCAGAGGTTGCAGTAAGCCAAGATCGCACCGCTGTACTCCAGCCTGGGTGACAGAGTGAGACTCTGTCTCAAAAAAAAAAATGAGGGAGCCTTTGGCCGAGTTCTGGGACTGTCAGGGAAATTAAGAGAGACGGTGGGTGTGGCCACCCTCCACCAGGACTAAGCCTTTCCCCAGACACCACAGGCAGATGGGAAAAACTGTTCAGGTGTCAGGAGTCTGCGGTTCAAGGAAAAGACCGCGTGCAAATCAGTTACAGTGAGTCACCTTCACAATAAGACAGGAAAACAAACAAAATTGTATTCTGGGCTGGGCTGCAGCAGAGTAACTGTTTCCACACCCCTCGTGAAACAGCTCCAGGTGGAAATTAAGAAACAGGCAGGCCGTGGAGTGGGGGCAGCACTGTGTTCTTAGAGGACTTTCCCACCACGGGAATTGCCAGCCCACACACACAGGGGCGTTTTCTTTTTTCTCTTTTTTTTTTTTTTTGAGATGGAGTCTTGCTCTGTCACCAGGCTGGAGTGCAGTGGCGCAATCTCGGCTCACTACAACCTCCGCCTCCTGGGTTCAAGCGATTCTTCCACCTCAGCCTCCCAAGTAGCTGGGACCACAGGCGCGTGCAACCACGCCTGGCTAATTTTTTGTGTTTTTAGTAGAGACGGGGTTTCACCATGTTGGCCAGGATGGTCTCGATCTCTTGACCTCTTGATCCGCTCACCTCGGCCTCCCAAAGTGCTGGGATTACAGGCGTGAGCCACCGTGGCCGGCCACAGGGGCGTTTTCAATGAGACAACCGAAACACGGGGCCAGGCGTGGTGGCTCACACCTGTAATCCCAGAACTTTGGGAGGCCGAGGCAGGTGGATCACCTGAGGTCAGGAGTTCAAGACCAGCCTGGCCAACATGGAGAAACCTCATCTCTACTAAAAATACAAAAAATTAGGCGGACGTGGTGGCGGGTGCCTGTAGTCCCAGCTACTTGGGAAGCTGAGGCAGAAGAATCGATTGAACCCCAGAGGCGGAGGCTGCAGTGAGCTGAGGCCACGCCCCTGCACTCCAGCCTGGGTAACAAGAGCAAAACTCCGTCTCAAAAAAAAAAAAATCAACGACCAAACGTGACTATGTTATGGGTAAATTTGACACTTAATAGAATGTAGCACTTTCTTTTTGGTTTTGACACAGGGGTCTCACTCTGTTGTCCAGGCTGAGTGCAGTGGTGCAATCACAGCTCACCACAGTCTCAGCCTCCCTGGGCTTAAGAGAGCCTCCCACCTCAGCCTCCAAGTAGCTGGGACCACAAGAGTGTGCTGCCATGCCCAGCTAATTGTTTTACTGTTTGTAGAGATGGGGTCTTGCTGTGTTGCCCAGGCTGGCCTTGAATTCCTGGGCTCAAGCGATTCTCCTGCCTCAGGCTTCCAAAGTGCTGAGATTCCAGGCATGAGCCACCATGCCTGGCCAGCACATTTTTTTAAAGTAATGACGACAATAACAACGACAATGAAATACCCCAACTTTTCCAGATTTGAGGGCCATGACTCTGCTCAGTGCCTCTCACCTTGAAAGGATGCCATATTCCTCACGGAGGTCAGCTCCTGGTGAGTGACCCTCAGGGCCTGTCTGAACTTCAAGTTGGTCTCCCTGGTGGGAGGAAGGGAGGGAAGTGAAAAAGGAGGTGATAGAGGCTTTGAGGAGCCCCCAGGCCCCTTCTGGAGTCACTCAAACATTTTCACTGAGCATCTACTGTTTGCCAGCGGCCGGTCAGATGGCTGAGGCCCAGAGAGGGAGAAGGCCTTGCCCAAGGGCACACAGCACATTTGCCCAAGGGCTGAGGCCAGGGCCTAGGGCGTCCTGCCCTTGGGCACACAATGGGGCCTGCAGCAGTGAAAGCCTGGGGAGGGCGGGCTTCTTCCCCTGGACTCCTCCCTCTATCCCTGCTGGCTGGAAATACACCCTCGGCACCTGGCAGCACCTATGCCCGACACACTCATGGGGTGACTGACCAATCTCTGAGTCAGCTTGGCTTAGTGATAGGGGAAGGGGGCTCCTCCGGGCCCTGTGCCTCCCTAGGTCCCCAGCAATGCCACAGCTGCTCACCCGTCTATGTCCCCACCCCCCGGGTCCCCAGCGATGCCACAGCTGCTCACCCGTCTATGTCCCCACCCCCCGAGTCCCCAGCGATGCCACAGCTGCTCACCCATTGATGTCCCCACCCCCCGGGTCCCCAGCGATGCCACAGCTGCTCACCCGTCTATGTCCCCACCCCCCAAGTCCCCAGCGATGCCACAGCTGCTCACCCATTGATGTCCCCACCCCCCGGGTCCCCAGCAATGCCACGGCTCCTCACCCGTCTATGTCCACTGTCTCCACATAGCAGAGGCTGCTGGGCTCCGTGCTGGCCAGCAAGAGCATATCGGCCTGGGGTAGGGGAGGTGAGGTGGGGTGAGGTGGGGGTAAGTGGGCTGGGGGTGGGGCATTGCAGGAGAGGAGGGAGGAGCACCCTGGGAGGGCGCTCTCTGTGGGGGTTCTGGGGCCTCGGGGAAACGCAGCTCACCGGGACGATGCTGTCCTTGTGGAGACGGACCACATCCCCCACGCATAGGTCCTTCCATTTCGTCCACGTGAAGCTGCGGGGACAGGGGCTGTCGACCCTCCCTCACTGGGAGAGCAGAGGCCGTTGCCCCGTCTCCTAGAACGCCTTTCCCGACCTCCCACCCCACTCCCCTCGGGGTCCGCGCTCCCACCCCGTGACCTCTAGGGCCCTTGTCCCCACATCCTCCTCAGACGTTCCCCGTCCTCCCATCGCCCTCAGCTCTGCAAGCGTTCGGCATCTGGGCCTCAGCCTCTGCCCCCATCCCAGGCAGGCGCCTGATGAATGCAGGCCCGATCCTGGGGGACTCAACCAGCCAGGAGGTTGGGGGCATGGAAGGTGACAGACACCTGGCCAAGCACCCCGCCCTGCCGAGACAATGGCCCTACTAGGCCGGAGCCCCCGCGTCTCCTCGGGTCCCCAGCCACAGCCCAGCCTCACCTCTTCCCCGTCAGAATCTGGCAGGGCCTGTTGTTGATGGCTCTGTCACTCTTGTGTCTCCCCTGGGCCAGGAGGGAAAGGATCAGAGAGACCATCCAGCCTCTCTCGTCCCCCGCCCAGGCCGCTGCCACAGTGCAGCCCAGGAGTGCCCGCCCGCAACCCGGGGTCCCTGTCCACTGACCCCATGCCATCCTGCATCTGCCCAGGGATCCTTGGTCATGCGGGCCACTGGACCCGCTGCCGTCGTCAGGCGGAAGACAGGCATGTTGCCCACCACCAAGTGTGCCTGCCAGACCAGACCACCGCCCGCCAAAGCTCAGCGGCCCCAAAGCCACACAGCCGACGGAGCCCAGGCCACCAGCGGCACCTGCCCAGTGTGGGTGCTGGCAGATAAGGACGACGCAGCCCCGACAGCCCCGGCCCCCCGGGACCACGTTCCCCTAAAGCTCCAGGAAGCCCAGGCCTCCTCCCACTCTCGCCCAGGGCTCAAGGGACCCCACTCCCCTCCCGGATCCCCACCCCGCCCCTGGACCCCCGGCCAGCCACATCCCCACGGCACTCACAATGTCGTCCACCAGGTCCCGGGTGGCACGGATGAAGAGGAGGCAGATCATGGGAGCGAAGAGTGAAAACCAGGGCAGCGTGGAGATGTCGGGAATGCCCTGATGTGGGGGGAGCCACAGGGAGGGGTCACACTGGCCCCTTCCTGTCCCTCCCCTCCCACTGAGCCAACCCAGCCCGGCATTCCATACCGTGCTGGCCACTTCAGCTGGGGTCCAGCCATCTCCCACACCCCAGCCCTTGGGATAACCCCCCTGGCATCCCACCACCTGCCTGGAAGGTCTCCCACACACCTCCTCGTCTCCCCAGCAAACTCTTCTCCGGTCCAAGCCCAGATCCCTCGTCACCTCCTCCAGGGAGCCCTCCCCAGCCCCAAGCTTGGCTCTCACTGCACCCCTTCCCTCCTGTGTCCCTGCTTCCCCAGGTCACCCTGCAGGTGTGAGCTCCACCATCCCCCACCCCGGTGCCCCAGCCAGTGGCCTGCACACACTAGGTGCTCCATTAATGCTGAATGACTTGATGGATAAAAGGAGAACCTCTCTCTTTATACAGAACAGAAATGAGATGTTGGGTGGGGGTGGGTGCTCTGAAAACAGCCCCACGCTGGCCTAGACCACCCAGGTACCAGGAAGTAACTCTGCGGTCCGGGTCAGAGAGCATGCTCTGGGCCCTCCTGCCCCCTTGCTTCTGAGGTCAGCTCAGAGCTCAGGGCCAGGGGAGCCATGTGGCCGAGGCCATCCAGGCTAGGGAACAGCTATGCCTCCTGACACCCAGCCCTGCCCAGCAGGAACCCACGGGTTGCAGAGAGGGTGCCGTCCTCGGACCTGGAAGGTCCCTCCATCCACCCTCGTCATTCAACGTGTATTGAGCACCTCTTGTATGCCAGGGCCTGGGCAGGGCAGTGGGGACTCAATGATGAGGGTCCCAGTCTGTGGGGAGCGGGGCATGAACCCACCCATCACATAGACAAATACATCGATGCTGCTAGGTGGCCAGGGAGGGCTTCCTGGAGGCGGCCACATGCCTCACCTGCAGGATGATGATGAGGAGGAAATACAGGTTGGACAGGCGGTGGAACTGCTCGTACAGGGTCAGCGGCAGGAAGGAGAAGAAGTTGTACTTGGTTGTGCGGATGAGGTTGGTCTGGAACGAGAGCCGCCGGCCGCCTGATATGGGGGTGCTGCCTAGGCCAGGGGATGCGGGTGCCCGGCAGGTGGCGGGAAACAAATACAAGCAGAGGCAGCACGCAGGGGGTGCAAAAAATACATTCCCCAGGGGGGCCAGGGCAGCTCCGCTGGGGCGGGGGAGGTTTGGGAGGCGCGGGAGGGGCCGCGCACCTTGTGTTTCTTCCTCCGCCAGCACAAGAACACCTTCTCCTTGAGCTGTGAGTTGTAGGCGCGGTTGTTGGCCTGGACCTCCCAGGTGAATGCTGCAGCGAGGGCAGAGCCGGGCGTCCGTCGCAGGCCCAGGACAAACATCCCTAACAACTGCCCGCAGGAGGGCTAATGGGGCCCAAGGGACCCAGGCACTGGGAGGCCGAGATGTCGGAGCCCGTAAACAAACAGTCGGGCATCGGGTACCACCTAGGGGCTACCAGACCCCCGCCCATAGTGGCACCGGCACAGGTGGATTCTGAGAGCGGCTACCCACACCTTCCCCCGCCCGCCCTCATCACCGTGGGCCAATCCTGAGCCTCAGAGAACAGGCCCCGGAGACCCTTTCAGGCCCCTACATTTTACAGAGGTGGTAAACTGAGGTTCGGCGATGGGTTCTCCAAGGCCATACGTCCAGCTGGCAGCCCAGGTCATTCTGGGCATGCAGCCCCCTAAGCCTGAGCCAGATCCCCCAAACCCAGTCGTACTAGGGTTGGAGACTACTCGTGAGCAAATGAGAATCCCAGGCAAGGCCTGACGTGCAGGATTGGGGGTGGTCTCCCCAGCCCCGTCAGCCACCAGCCCTGCACTTTTTTTTTTTTTTTTTTTTTTGAGACAGAGTCTTGCCCTGTCACCCAGACTGGAGTGCAAAGGTATGCTCTCGGCTCACTGCAACCTCCACCTCCCGGGTCCAAGCAATTCTCCCGCCTCAGCCTCCCGAGTGGCTGAGATTACAGGCACCTGCCACCACACCTGGCTAATAAAAGTTACTTTTAGAACTTTTAGTAGAGATGGGGTTTCACCGTGTTGGCCAGGCTGCTCTCGAACCCCTGACCTCAGGTGATCCGCCCACTTCGGCCTCCCAAAGTGCTGGGATTACAGGCGTGAGCCACCACGCCCGGCCAGCCCTGCACTCTGCAGTCCCTCTGACCTGCAGCCCCCTCCCCACAGGATCGGCACCTGAGTTCTTGTCCTCATCTTGAAGCTCTTCTCTCTGGCCAAGGCTGCCCATGCTGGCGGGGCTGTGGGAGAGAGAGAGGGGCCCCGGGTCACAGCAGCGGCCCCTGCACTCACTTGGAGCTCACGGCCTAGAGGCCAACTCTCTCAAGTGCTACCTCCCACACCCATCTGCAGCACCCCCGGTCTCTGAAGGTCCAACCATTGGCTATGTGTCCTGCCTTGGATACTCTGAGACCCAGGGGACCCCAAGATGATCCCCAAACCTGCAGCATCCCATCCACCAGTGTCCCCTGCCAGCCACCCTCCCGCCGGTACAGCCTAGGAAGACTCTCCCGCGGCCATGACTGCCTCTGGCCACTGCTCCCCACACCCCCTCTTCCCTGGAGGCACCGCTCTCACCTCCTCCTGGTTTCGCTGACACCCTCCTGCCCCACTCACCCGCCCGTAGCGACAGGTTAGGGGCTCCATCATTTGTTGACTGACTGAATGGGACCCCTGGGCTAGATGTTACATCTCAAAGCACAGCCTGGGGGTCAGGCATGGCCACCCCGCTTACCCCCGGCTGGGGAGCAAACTCTGATGGGGGCAATGGAGGCGGACAGCAAATCGTCAGAAGATCCTGGAATGTTCCCCCCTCGCAGGTTCAGGAATGTGGGTCTGGCTCTCTGGCTCTGCACTGGGGGCTGGGCTTTCGCCCTCTACGAGGCTGGCAAAACCCCCCATGATGGCAGCAATTGGCCCCCCACCTGCCAGCTCTCTAGCTGCGCCCTCCCCGCCAAGCCCCTGCCCCTGCTGTTCCAGCCGCCAGGTGCAGCCTTCCTCAGCCTTCCGGTGGTCTCCATTCACTCTTCCCAGCCCGGGCCCGTGCTTTCTCTGGGCTGCCCCTCTGCCTGGGGTGTCCCCCATCCCAGCTCGGATCACCTTCTCACCTCTGCGGATGCCAGCAGGACCTGAGCCTTCCTGAGTCACGTCTGAGTCACCCGTGTCCCCAGGGCCTGGTGGGGCAGGGCCTGGCTCAGGGCCAGCTCTGGTGCTCCTGGGAGCCTGGGTGGGGCCAGTGTCCATTCACCACATGAGATAAAGGGAGGTTCAGGGTGAAGAGGGGCTTAGGCTGTGGGCCGGGGGAGAGGTGGGGAGACCCCTGTGGTGGCCAGAATCCACCCAAAGTGCCTTTGGGGGCAGAAACAGACACGGACACAGCGCTGGCTTCCTGCCCCTTAACCGGAACGCCCCATTACTCGGAAGCCCCCCACTCCCGTCTTCCCGCAGCCGCCCTGGATAGGGGTCCCGAGTCCAGAGGACACCGGGCTGCCTGCAGCGCCTCCCGGGCCCCTCTAGGAGCGCCTTCTCCACCGCCACCGCCAAAACCCCAGCTCTCAGCCCGGGTGGAGCCCAGAGAGGGTGCGCGGGCCCCTGCGGACGCACAGCAGTGGGAGCGCCCGCCGCTCACCGGCGCAGTCCAGGCACGGGGGGCCGGCTGCCCGGGGCAGGTCGCAGGCGTCCAGGGCGGCGGACGTGATGGAACCGTTAGCCGGGGGCCAACGGTCCTGAAACGGGGGGCGGGGCCTCGGGGCCCGGCCAAGGCGAAGGTGGAGCCGGTTCGGAGACCGCAGGGAGCCGAGGGCGGGGCCCGGAGGGTGGGTGGGGCCAAGGCGTAGAGGGGGCGGGGGCCTCGAGGGTGGGGCCGGGGCAGAAGGCGGGGCCGAACAGGACTGGGGCCAGGCCTCAGGGGCGTGGTCACGGCAGAAGGCGGGGTCGAGCAGAGCTTCGCAGAACAGGCAGGGGTAGAAAACGTTCCGGACCGTGCCTGGGTCTGGGGAGGGGTCTGGGCTTTGGGGCGGGGCCTAGGAGGAAGGTGGGGCCGAGCGGGATGTCGTCGAGCAGAGTAGGGGCGCGGCCAGGACTCGGCCACGTGACCAAAGAGGAAGGCGGGGCCTAGCGGGGCCGCGCAGAGCCGGGTTGAGGTAAGGGAGGGGCCCAGCCCCAGGGGCGTGGCCAGAGAGGCGGGGTTGAGCATGGCCCCGAAGAGCAGGGTCAAGGCAGGGGCAGGGTTGAGATCAGGGGAGTGACAAAGGAGGAAGGCGGTGCTGCGCAGAGCAGGGTCAGAGTAGGGAGGCGCTTGGGACGGCTCCAGGACAGAAGGCGGAGCCTGGGAGGGCCTCAGGGAGCAGTGCCAGCGCAGGGCCGGTGCCTGAAGAAGAGGGTGTCAGGGCAGGGCCGGGGCTGGTCTTGGTCAGTGAGGAGAATGAACCTGTACAGTAGGGTGGGGTTGGAGTGGTTCTTGTAAAGAATGGGCCTTCCAGACTGGATGGGGCTGAGGCTGGCGTGGCAGCGTGCATGTGGAAGGACCGCAGGTGATGGCAGGTACCTAGGGCGTGTCTGATCCATGTCCTCGGTTTGTTCATTCATCCCATAAACGTTAAACGAGCGCCTCTTAGGCTCAGGTGCAGGGCTGAGCACCAGGCTGAGGAAAGGCAGTGGTGGCCATTGAGACCACCCTAAGGCCAGGAGGAAGCCCGCAGGGTTCTGTCGAGTGGGTGGCAGGGGCTTAGGGATCCTTACTGAAGAAGGGGCAGGGGTGAGTTCAATGACAAGGCAAGGGCGGGTCTAGGCCAGAGAAGGCCTTGAGCCAGGGCCAGATGTGCAGAGGGGCTGCTGAAAATGAAATGCTCCCCTACAGAGTGAGGCTTTGGGGTGAGGGCCTTAAGGGAGTGACAAACATGGGTAGGGAGGGATAGGGAGGTGACCTCCCCCATCAGAGCAGCAACCTCTTGAGGGTTCTCAGTGATCACAAAGCCACCTTTCTCTGGAAGCCCAGACTGGAAGCCTGCTTGGCCCTGGAGGCTGCCAGGGAACCTCTTTTTTTTAGAGACAGCGTCTTGCTCTGTCACTCAGGCTGGAGTACAGTGGTGCAATCAGGGCTCACTGCAGCCGCCACCTCCTGGGCTCAGACAATCCTCCTGCCTCAGCCTCCAGAGTAGCTGGGACTGCAGGCAGGCAGGCCACTGAGTCTGACTACACTACTTTCACTTCCAACACTTCCCCTGCGCCTGCTTGCCTAGTGGTTATAAGGAAGAGCCAGGGCTGGGGTTTGAACACACTGTTCTCAGAAACTTTAGAAGAGACCTGATTGGGTGCAGCTGTGAGGACAGGGTTCCCACTCCCCAGCCTTCGCACAGGGCACTATCTGGGGACAGGAGCTTGCACAGGGCACTTGTGCAAAGGCCCTGAAGCCTCCAGTGCCAACAGGTGGCTTCACAAGTCGAAGTCCCTGGGGGCTGCAGCCAGGACCGGCCAGCCCTGGGACCCCCCTGGACTATGTCCTGAGGCACCAGGTGTGTTCTGGGAAGGGGAAGCCAGACGTCACACAGGAATGCACGGAAACGGAGCGAATACACACCTGTGCCGTCTACTTAGGAAACAGGCCCGGGCGCAGGGGCTCACGCCTATAATCCCCACATTTTGGGGTGGCCGAAGTGGGCGGATCACTTGAGGTCAGGAGTTCAAGACCAGCCTGGCCAACATGGTGAAACCCCACCTCTACTAAAAATAAAAAATTAGCCGGGCGTGATGGCGTACCTGTGATCCCAGCGACTTGGGAGGCTGCACTACTGCACTCCAGCCCGGGTGACAGAGCTCTCTCAAAAATAGAAAAAGAAAAAGCAGAAAACAGCTCCTTTACAGAAGAGGCAGGGAGAGTCACCTAGACACAAGAACAGCCCTCCAGGGTGGAGGGGCCTGGCCTAACCAAGGTCCCCCAAGAGGGCTCTGGACCCCAGAATCGGGAAGGTAACCGTTCTGCCTCTGCAGCCTTGGTCGAGTCCTCTGGGGAGGGCCCCCATGACCTCACCCCGGGCCCTGCCCGAGACCACGGTGGCAGGAAACCCCTGCAGACCTGCCTGCCTGCTGCCGGGTCCTGGGGCTGAGGCTCCTTCACATCTGTCCCGCGAGGCTCTTCAACTTTTCTCTATTTGAAGTAAATAAAAGGTGGGGACCTAAACACCCCCGGGCCTCCCATTCTCAAATGGGGTCCCGATGCAACCAAGGCTGCCTGGAGCCGTGCCTGCATCGCAAGATGTGTGGCATTTCCTGACAAGACCCCGGTGGCTGTGTCTGAACTCCTTCCCGTTGGCGGGCATCAACCACTGGCTTCCGGTCTCTTTAACCCTCTCTGGCCTTCTGTGCGCAGCCCCCAGCCCTGGGCAAGGCGGAGAGAGAAGCCAGCTCTGTGCATAGGGCCCAGCTCCACACAGGGCTGGGGACGCCGCCCACTGTCTCAAAGAGGCACTGGAAGCTGCAGAATGGCAGCCCTAGGCTCTGGGGCTGGAACTGGGACTCTGCAGCAGATGTGGCCTGGCCCAAGGTGGGGGGCGTTGGGCAGCCAGTGCTGGGGCCAGCTTTTGTGAAGGGAGTTTCATTGCTCTTCTCTGCGCTGACGAGAAGAATCAGTCCCAGCTGCGGGGACACTGGCCTTCCGGGGACATAGGCACCAGGCACCAAGACCACCACAAAATCTAAAATCCATACAAACATTTATTCTGTCCCTGCCTGGAGGTGAGGGAAAGGGGATCCGGAGAGCCTGTGAAGGAAGACAGGGCTCTGGTGGGAAGACAGTGTCCGGAGGCCGGCAGGCTCCGTGGACGGCAGGCCCTGGGGCTAATGAGGGGCTGGCTGGGTTCTCAGAGGTCACGGAGTGCAGGGGTGGGGCGGCGAGTGGTGGAAGACGGCCGCCCCGAAGGCAGGCCAGCCTCTGGAGCCCGGAGGCAGGTCTAGCCCACGCTGGGCTGAGTGTGGTCCTGGCCCCCGCTGGGGTCTGTCCCGTCCCCACCCCCCAGGTGGGAAGGCAGCAGGCCCACTCTTCCCGGTGGGAAAGGGCTGTGCAAGTCATCAGGTTTAAATAAAAATAATAAAAATAACAATACAAAATAAAAAAAGTCTCAAACAAACCCGGGACAAGCCCACCCCGCGCCCCGAGTGAGGAGCAGAGGTGTCGGCCGCCACCTGGGAGGGAGCAAGGGCCTGGCCGGAGGGGCAGGAGGGGCTGTGGGCCAGGCGGGGGTGGGCTCGGTCCTGGTGTCTGTCAGCAGCAGTTTATAGAGACGCCAGAGGTCTGGGGGGGCAGAGGGTGGGGAGGGGTGCGAGGGGCTGCGGCAGGACGTGGGCTGGGTTGGGCTGGGCAAGGCGTTCTCCGGCCACCGGCTTGTCCCGCTGCTCTGGGCTGCCTCGCCAGGTGGACGGGTTACCGGAGATTTATTGCACTGTTTGGAAGAGGCCTGGGGCTAAGGACCGGCCGGGGCAGCAGGAGAGGCGGGCGGGAGGCGGGCAGGCGTCATCGCTTGGTCTTGGCGTCTTCTCGGACCTTCCAGATCACCAGGTGCATGCAGGCGCCGGCATCCTCGCTGGAGCTGTGCCCGTCCACTGTGGGGCAGACGCGGTGAGCACCCAGCCCCTGGGCAGGAACAGCCCGAGGGCAAGGCGCTGGCACTCACCATTGTCCTGGATGATCTGTCTGAGGTAGTCAGCCATGAGGTTCCGCAGGGACCGCTTGTAGGGGAGGCCCAGGCGGTGGGGGAAGAGCACGGACGTGTCCACTACGGTGCTGTGGATGACCTGTGGGCAGCGGCAAAGGTCAGCGCACGTCGGGCCTGCAGCTGCCCCTCCTGGAGAAGCGCAAGGGCCCCGGGCTGGCAGGGCACCTTCAGAGCCAGGAGGTCACTCTCCAGGCTGTGTCCAATGAGGATGGTGTCGGCACTGAACATGCTCAGCAGGACGGCCTGGACGTCGCGCAGTGTGACACTCGTGTCGGCAAGGTCAGCCTCCGTCACGCCCGAAAACCTGAGGAAGCCAGAGCTCAGCCTGGATGCACAGGCTGGTGAGGCGGGGCCTTGGGGAGGGGTCCTGGCTGGGGGGGCTCGGGCCACACCTGGTGTTGTAGTCCACGATCGCGTTGTCCGGCTTCACGAAGGTGTCATAAACCACGTGCACATCCGTGTCGACCACCGTAACGCGTGTCAGCTCCAGGCCGTACGTCGTGTAGGACTGCGGGTAAGGGACCAGCCTCGGACGTGCCCTGGGCACCAGCCTCCCTCCTCCCCTCCCCTGCCCCGCTTGGGGTCTTGAGCCCCGCAAAGCAGAGGCATGGTTCCCACCTGCAGACATGGACACTGTGGCCAGAGACTTTGTGGGGCATCTGGGAGAGGCGGAGTGGGGTGTGGCCTCAGCAACCCCCCTTCCCCAAGCCCTCCTGCCTCCCGTTCACACGCAGAGCCAGGAAGGCTTGGAGGTGCCAGGAAGCATGGGGTGCTGGGCCAGGGCAGGAGCTGAGTGCCAGTGCTGTGGGGAGAAGCCCTCTGAGCCAGGTCCAGACAGGCCTGGAGTGGGCAGCCGAGCCACGCCAGCTCCTCCCCCATCTTAAACCCAAGGCTGGGCAGAGAACAGCCTCACCATCTCACAGTCCAGGGCGTAGATCCCCGGGTGGGCGTCTCCGGAGAGTTCTTTCTCAAAGGTCTTCACGAAGCCCTCGAGGCGCTCCTTCCGGCCATCCTGCACGTGTTGCTGGGGGTGGAGAAGGCAGATGAGGGCGGCTTCAGGGCACAGTGGGGACGGGGGGGGGGGGGGGGGGCGGGGCACATGGCTTGGCCCTTTTGGGTGGTGCGATACAAACCGCAAGGGCGTGGCCGGGCGGGGGCCCGGGTGGGGGGGGGGGGTTG
>CAUYLG010045066.1:0-12747 GCA_963573385.1 Cacajao melanocephalus | reverse complement strand
ACACTGTGAGCAGAAAGCCAGATATAGGTGAAGGGGAGGAAAGCAGCAAATCACACTGCCACGTGTGTACCTATGCAACAATCTTGCATGTTCTTCACATGTACCCCAAGACATAAAATACAATAAAAAATTTAAAAAATTTAAAAAAAAAAAAGAAGAATGAGGGGTAATTGTTCTATAAGATATTAAAGTATATGATGAAATTATAAAAATAAATAAATAAATAAATGTTTACCTATTTATCTATCCATAGAGAACCTTAAAACTTTGTTTAAAAAACCAACTCTCTCAACATTTATATACTTTGATAATTTTGCTGTTGAACACCTGGATTCATGAAGCAAATCTAAATGGTTTCTGACATGTCTGCAAGTTTATTAACATTTAATGATTCTATACCTCTAAGTTTGCTGGGAGTATTTACTCTCTTTCTTTCTTTGTGTATTAACCATATTTTCTTATTTTATGTATTCTCGATGCTCTGCCATCTGGCAAATTGCTGATTCTGTAGAGTCTGCCCCTCCCAGGGCTAGCAAACTCCACGAGATAGCAAACACTCTTCAAACACAAACCAACCAATCTAGGGCTCATACCATTAATCACCACTATTCCCTGCCCTAATCATCCCAGGGTCAGGTACCAAACAACTAGAGATAGATCCTATATCCCAGAGCCCACCAAAATTATTGAAACTAGCCAATCCTAATTTTGTTTACCCTGCCTTATCTTGCTCTTGCCATAGAAACCACAATAAAAGCATTATGCCCCTCCTTTCCCCTTGCTCCTTCTGACTCCTGATCAATTCAGGTGCTTCACTGCATGGCCTTGGTGTGGCATGATGTGGCACACACCCCACAGTTGGAAACTGGGTAACCAACTATCCTTTCAATAGCAACCATCTCCTGACACATTTGAATAAAAACAAAACCTGGGTATATTTTTAAAACATTCTGACCTTATTTCACATGCTAGAAACATATCAAGTAAAACCTCTTACTTTACATAACCAGTAATCCAAGCAAAATCAAACCTAGGGGAGAATGCCAAGGATAGTAACGCAAGGCTACTTGGGACAGTAACCCAAGGCTGGGGGACCTCTCATAGTTTTCAAATTGAAGTTTTTCAATTTTTCTCCACTAGCTCAGGTATTTGGAACCTAGAGTTACTCCACAATTCTTCTGAGAGCCCTACTTTGTTTGCACCAAGTACCTAATTTCCCTCAATTTGATCTTACTGGCTTAATATCTTTCAGAAATTTCAAAATATTTTTGTTCCAGTGATGACACTATGCTCTACTTAATGGTACAACTATCAACGACTTCTCTTCCTCCTCCCCTCTTCCACTTCTTCCTTCTTCTCATTTATCTTTGTTACTTCAATGGAATTGGGCAGGGGAGAACGGTAAACTCATGGGCTAGTTTTGCCATTAGGAGTTCACACAGTGTTCAATGGCCTGCATTTTTCACCTAACAATCCTATCAGTTGGGATTCAGTTGCATAAACAGAAAGCTCACTAGCTATTTTAAATAGAAAGGAGCTTAATATGGGAAATTAAATGCTTTACCAATCCAGTGAAAATACAGAAGGAGCAAGCTCTAGACCTGGCTACCAGGAATGACTCCTAGAACAACATGCAAAACTGGTCTGCCAAGACTTTCTCTACCACAATCCGGAAACTAGTGAATCTGGAACTACGACTCCATTGTTGGCTCTAGTACCAAACTATTCTGAGAATCAGAAAGCCAGTGTAACAACTTTTGTCTCTAGAAATCTGTCTTCTTAGTAATAATCTGAGGATGGGAAATTGTTGCCAAAATAATGGCTCCATTGGATACTATACTACATACCTGGATGATCGGATCAATCATATTCCAAACCTCAGCATCATGCAATGTACCCATGTAACAAACCTGCATGTGCATCCCCTGAATCTACAATAAAAGTTGAAATTATAAAATAAAAAAAAGAATAATGGCTTCAAAACCATGATGCAAATTCTAGATTAGTACCAACTAAATGGATGCTTTGTGTGTTTCTACTTCTTTCTGCACTTAATTTGGTTCTGAATTCACATCCCTGGTGAATGTCTAAATCACATTATTTACCTTTACTGCAATAAAGTCTGAGAAATATCATTTTAGTTTTTTAGATTCCATGGTACCAGAATACCCCAAGGGAAAGGGGAGCATATGTCAAAAAGGCCAATTTAGTATCATATGCTACAAACAATATACTACAGATTTGTTTATTGCTATGTATAAATTTTTTCATCCTTTTAGCTAGAACAGCTTCTGAGCTGACTCACTTGTTATTTTATAGCTAATCATCTACACAATAACCTTTGTCTCTTCTTTTTTGAATATTACATCTTTTTTTTTTTTAATCTTGTCCTAAGGCACTGGCTAGGACCTATAGTATGATGTTTAATAACAGAGATGAGGCAGGACGTGGTGGCTCAAGCCTGTGATCCCAGCACTTTGGGAGGCCAAGGCGGGCAGATCACTTGAGATCAGGAGTTCGAGACCAGCCTAGCCAACAAGGTAAAATTCTGTCTCTATCAAAAAATACAAAAATTAGCCAGGCGTGGTAGCATGCACCTGTAGTCCCAGCTACTCAGGAGGCTGAGGCAGGAGAATTGCTTGAACCTGGGAGACAGAGGCTGCAGTGAGCTGAGATTAGGCCACTGCACTTCCGCCAGGGCCACAGAGCAAGACTGTGTTCCCCACTACCACCAAAGAAAAAAACAGATGATAGTGAACAATTCATCTTTTTCTCATAATAATAACTTTTAATGTTTGTTAAAATTTTTATCAAGTAAAAAATGTTCCATTACTGTAGCCTACCACTATTTTTTAAAAAATATTTTCTTGCTGTTTTGTTTTTACTTTAAATGAGGAATTTGCTTTAAATCAGCACTAGCAAGATAAGTACAGAATTTCTTAAGAACAAGTAATATTTTTAAACATTACAGGTTCAGGTATAGAAATGAAAATAATGCCATAATTTGGTGGCACCTAAATTTGTGATTTTGATGTAGAATATGCAAATAAAAGAATTTCTATTTATGGCTTCTTTCTTTAATCTCTATGGTAGAGACAGGTAGGGTGACCATTATTATAGCTTTCTCTTCTGGAGAAGCTACATTTACTTGGAACACTACATTTGCCAGCTTGCCTCACAGTTGGATTAGGGTCATAAGACTAGATTACACGAGTGAAAGTGATATATACATTTCAATAACTCATCCCTAAAATGCCCCACATGATCTTTCACACTGTCTTTCTGATCCACACAACTAGAGGTAAAGGTTTCTGAAATTATGTAGCCCCTAATGAAAACAGCCCAGGTCCATCGTCACCACTTGGGAGAGAGCTGCTCATGAGAACTACAGGATAAGCATCAAAGAGTTGTGTAACCAACACCACTACGTAATTTAAAACATTTTTATCACTCCACAAAAAACCCCTATCTATTCACAGTTACTCCCTATCCCCCATACCAGGCTCTGGTAATCAATAATCTGCATTCTGTCTCTGTGACTTTTTGTACTGGTTTCTTTCCCCTAGCATGATGTTTTCATCCACGTTGTAGAACATATTTGTATTTCATTTATGGCTGAATAATATTCCACTGTATAGATATATCACTTTTGGTTATCTACTCATCAATTGATGACATTTAGATTGTTTCCATTTTGGAGTTATTGTGAGTAATGTTGCTATGCCATTCCTATACATGTTTTGAATTCTCTTGGGTATATATCTAGAAGTGGAATTGCTAACTTTATGTTTAATCTTTTGAGGATCCACCAGATTCTTTTTCAAAGTGGCTATACCATTTACATTCCCAGTGGCAATTCACAGGGTTCTCATCCTCACCAACTTATTTATTATAATCACCTTAGTGTGTATGAAGTAGTCTCCCATAGTGGGGTCTTCCCTAACTCCAGTAGTTAGTGTCAGAACTGAAATGAACTGTAGAACACCCAGTTGGTGGCCAGGAAGTTGGAGAATTGGTTGTGGGGGACCCTGCTACATTTCATGCTGGAAGTGGTATCAGTAAAACACACCAGAGGAACTAAAAACTACAGTAACTGAAATAAAGAATACATTGGAGAGTTTCAAAAGCAGATTTGAGGAAGCAGAAGAATCAGCAAACCTGAAAATAGGACAACTGCAATGATCAAATCTGAGGAACAGAAAAAAAAAGAATGAAAAAATAAATAAATAGGGCCTAAAGAGTCTATGGGATGATACCAAGCAGACCAACATACATGTGTGAATCTCAACAGAAAAGAGACAGAAAAAAAGCATAAAGAATATTTTAAGCAATGAGGCTGAAAATTTCCCAAATTTGATGAAATACATGAACTGGTATATCTAAGACCAACAAACTCCAAGTATAAACTCAAAGACACCCACATGGGGATACATCAAAAACTACTGAAAGGCAAGAGACAGTGAGAATCTTGGTAGCAGAGAAGCAAGTCATCACATACAAGGGATCCTCAATAAGACTATCAGCCAGTTTCTCAGTGGACATTTTGGAAGCTAAGAAGACAGTGAGTTGATATTTTTTAAATGCTGAGAGAAAACAACTGTCAACCAAGAATTCAGTATTTGGCAAAACTATGCTTTAAGAATGAGGATAAATAAATGCATTCCTAGATTTAATATAAATAAATAAATAAAAATAAAAAACACCAAGAGACCTAGACCTGCCCTAAAAAATGTGTGAAAGGAGTCCTTCAGGCTGAAATCAAAGGACACCAGATAGTAACAAAAGCCACATGAAGAAAGAAAGAACACTGGTAAAGTTCACTACATAGGGAAATATAATAGCCAGTATTACTGTTTGGCTTTTACATTTTCCCATGTAAAAGCCATTATTGGAGTTGGTTTCTTTTCTTTTCTTTCTTTCTTTTTTTTTTTTTTGAGACGCAATCTTGCTTTGTTGCCTGGCCTTGAGCGCCATGGTGCGATCTCAGCTCACTGCAACCTCCACTTCCCAGGTTCAAGCAATTCTCACACCGCAGGCTCCCAAGTAGCTGAGATTACAGACGTGTGCCACTACGCTCGGCTAATTTTTTTGTATTTTTAGTGGAGATGGCGTTTTACCATGTTGGCCAGGCTGGTCTCGAACTCCTGACCTGAGGTGATCTGCCTGCCTTGGCCTCCCAAACCACTGGGATTGCAGGCGTGAGACATTGTGCCTGGCCTAGAGTTGGTTTCTAACTTCTCTTTTTCTCCTGTATGATATAAAAGGCAAATATATAAAGCAATAATAAATCTATGTTAATGCATGCACAATATGTAACGATGGAGTCTGTGACACTAACAAATAAAGAGAAGGATGGATATGTGTTTACATACTATTGAATCTAAGTTGGTATAAGCTGGTATTATTCAAAGTAGGCCATTGTAAGATGTTAATTTTTATCCTTAAAGTAAAAACTAAAAGATACACAGAAAATGAAAAAAGAAGGAAATAAAAAATGGTACACTACAAAAATCAGCTAACTCCAAAAAGAAAGTAGTAATAGAAGACTTAAGAAAACAAAAATTATATAAGAAATACAGAAAACACCTAAATAGCAGAAGCAACTCCTTTCTTAACAGTACTTATTTTAAATGTAAGTGAATTTTAAATTAATGTGATTAATCTCCAGCTAAAGGCAAAGATTGGCAAAATGAATTTTAAAAAAAAGCATGTTCCAGATTTCTCAGGCTTCTTTTCCATTTTTTTTTTAGAGACAGAGTCTCGTTCTGTTGCCCACGCTGGAGTGCAGTGGCATGATCTCAGCTCACTGCAACCTCCGCCTCCCAGATTCAAGCAATTCTCCTGCCTCAGCTACCCGAGTAGCTGAGATTACAGGTGCATGCTGCTATGCCTGACTAATTTTTGTATTTTAGTAGAGGCAGAGTTTCACCATTTTGGCCAGGCTGGTCTCGAACTCCTGACCTCAAGTGATCCGCCTGTCTTGGCCTCCCAAAGTGCTGGGATTACAGGCATGAGACACTGCACCTGGCCTTCTCAGGCCTCTTTTATAAGAGCACTAATCCCATTCATGAGTGGGGAGCCCTCATGACCTAATCACTTCCGTAAGGCTCCACCTGTTAATGCTATCACCTTGCGGGGGTTAAATGTCAATATATGAATTTGGTGAGGACACAAACATTCAGACCAAAGCACCATCATTAAGTGGTTTTTATGGAAGTTTTATTAGATAGGCATGATTGATTAAATCATTGGCCACTGGTGATTAACTCAATCTCTAGGCCCTCTGCCCTCTGCCCTCTCCCTTCTCCAGAGAGCAGGGAATATTGTTAAAAGTCCTAATCTTCTAACCACATGGTTGTTTCCTCTGGGAACCAGCCCTCATCCAAAAACTACAAGTATGTCTATGTCAGGAACTGGGGACAAAGACCAAATGTATATTTCTTATTATCACAGTTCCAGAATATATTTTATTTCTGTTTGTAACTTCTATTTCATTATTGCTATTCTCTTTTTTGATCATATATTATATTCCTGTCTTTTTAGCTCTTTAAGCATCTGTAAGATGTCTTAAAGTCTTTGTCTAGCAAGTCTGACTTCTGGGCTTCCTCAGGTACATTTTCTTCAGCATATTTTGTTCCTTTGAACAGACAACTTTCTTGTTGTGTGTGCCTTGTAATTTTTGTTGAAAACTAGACATTTGAATCCTATAATGTGGTAATTTTGGAAATAAGGTTCTCCTCTTTTGCCAGGCTTTTGTTTTTGTTTTTGTTTTAATTGCTGTAGGCTGTCTTTGTGCTGCAGATCATTTTAGTTGGGAAACAAGTTGGGAAATGTATGAATCTGTTCTAATTTCTAAAATAATTTAAGAATGGTAATTAATTCTTCATGAAATGATAGACACCTTTGACAGACATCATGCTAGAAGGAAAATCACAGCCATCTTTTTATTGGCCTCTTATTGCTATTTTCCACTTTAATAATATGTAGCTTGAAGTTATATATCATTGGATGATTTTCTACTAAAGGCAAAATATTAAGAAAAAATGATGTAATAAAATTTCACCTTATATAAAGGGAGTTTCAAAATGTTACTTAAAAATTAGTGTTGTTCTTTATAAAATATATTCAACAAATCTCTTAGTTTTATTCTTATAATACTTCATTCTAAAATTTATAACTAACCCAAATGAATCACTGTACCTATATGTTTCAATAGCTTGCATATCTTCTTCATCAAATTCATCTTCAGCTTCCTTCAGCTGTGCAAGAGTCATCTTTTCAAATGGTTTAACTAAAACAACATAAATTATAGATTATCAAACTGTTTAAAAAATATTTTTTATATTACAGTAAATGTTTAGAAAAAATTGTCTTAGATAAAGGGAATTAAGAGTATTTTTAGACAGCCAGGTGTGATGGCTCACACCAGTAATCCCAGCACTTTGGGAGGCTGAGGTGGGTGGATCACTTGAGGAGTTCAAGACCAGCCTGGCCAACATGGTGAAACCCCATCTCTACTAAAAATACAAAATTTACTAACACTAAATTTACTAATACTAAAAATACAAAAATTAGTCAGGTGTGCTTGCAGGCACCTGTAATCTCAGCTACTCGGGAGGCTGAAGCAGGAGTATCACTTGAACCTGAAAGGCAGAGGTTGCAGTGAGCAGAGATTGTGCCACTGAATTATACCCTGGGCAACAAAATGAGACTCTGTCTCAAAACAAATATCTTTAAACAAACATAAAGCAGCCAGCCACCAGTAAAAAACCTATACATATTATAGAAAGCATAACATTAAAGTATTACTTCCTCAAGGTTCACAGAACTGACAGGCTACATTTAAAACTAGGTATTAAAACCAACTAGATTCCATAAATTTAGATTTCCCTCAAGTACCTGGAAATCTTGATAAATAATATATACTATAAAGAATGATCACAATAGATGGTAATCACAAGGTAGAGGGACATGGTGGGAGAAGCTTTCTTACTAGGTTACATACCAGGATATGTCAGCTCTGTTATTAACTAGCATGTGATTTTCAACAGGTAAATTAGTCATTTTAGGGGTCCCATCCAAATACTGAAAATAGGTGGGGTTTATATTAAATGATTTCTAATGCCTTCTCTCCCAATATGTTCATGAAATACCTTACTACTACCTTAACTGTATTAATCCCATCATCCAGCCCAGCAAATATACAACTATACCCATTGCTTCTTTCTGTAAACGTAAAACCATTTCTTCAATCTCATCTTTTGGCTCTTCTTTAGGAGGCAAAATGCCAAAGTCTCTTAAAATGTCATTCCATTCTGTATCTTCATTGGGATCCTACACAAAAAGAAAAGAAAATTAACATGGTTGTACACGTTAATATGTACTTGGAAAATTCATTGACATGTAGCACTTCCAAGTATTCAATTGTTCATGAACTCTACAGTTAATTAGTTTTGAAGAATAAAGCAAAGTGACCTACTTTTTCCTACTTCCCAGCACTAATGGGATTATATGCTTCACTGAAAAGTTTAATAAAATGTCAATTTAGAATACATATATAGACTATTAGGGAAGTATCTTCTAAGTCATGGAAAATTTGCTGATGGCTATATTGGGCAAAACCAATTCACATCGTACACAAATACACTTTGGTTTCTTTTACTACATATGCATTCAAGACCACCAGATGAATTTACTTTTTTTTTTTGGAGACAAAGTCTCCCTCCATCAACGAGCCTGGAATGCAGTGGCACAATCTTGGCTCACTGCAACCTCCACCTCCTGGGTTCAAGCAATTCTCATGCCTCAGCCTCTGGAGTAGCTGAGACTATAGGCTGGCTCCACCATGCCCAGCTAATTTTTCTATTTTTACAGGGTTTCCCCATGTTACCCCAGCTGGGCCTCAGCTCCTTGTCTCAACTGATCCTCCCTCCTTGGCCTCCCAAGTGCTTTGCTAATTCTAAAATTGAGTTGTTTTCTTACTACTGTTATTTGAGTTCCATATGTATTTAAAGTAGTGATGCCAGGTCAACTGTATGGCTTGCAAATATTTTCTCCCATATTGTCTCTTCACTTTGTTAACTGTTTCCTTTGCTGTGCAGAAGCATTTTAGTTTGATGTAATCTTATTTGTCTATTCTTGCTTTTGTTGCCTGAGCTTGGGGGATTAAATCCAAAAATTCACTGCTTGGACCAACAGTGTGTAGTTTTTCCCCTGTGTTTTCTTCTTGTATCATATTTTCACAATTTCAGGTCTTATATTTAAGTCTTTAATCCATTTTTAGTTGATTTTTATAGATGGAGTGGGATAAGGGTCCAATTTCATTCCTCTGTATGTGGATATCCTGTTTCCCAGCACTCATTATTGAAGAGACTGTCCTTTCCCCCATTGTGTGTTCTTGGCCCCTTTGTCAAAAATCAGTTGACTGTAAATGTGTGTATTCATTTTTGAGTTCTCCATTGGTCAATGTCTATTTTTATGCCAGTCCCATGCTGTTTTGATTACAATGGCTTTGCAATATAGTTTGAAGTCAGGTAATGTGATGCCTCCAGTTTTTTCCTTTTTCTTTTTCTCTTTTTTTTTTTTTAACGGAGCCTTGCTGTGTCGCCAGGATGTAATACAGAGGTGTGAACTCGGCTCACTGCAATCTCTACCTCCTGGGTTCAAGCGATTCTCCTGCCTCAGCCTCCTGAGTAGCTGGGACTACAGGCATGCACCACCACGCCCAGCTAATTTTTGTATTTTTTAGTAGAGACAGGGTTTCACCATGTTGGCCAGGATGGTCTCAATCTCTTGACCTCGTGATCCACCTGCCTTAGCCTCCCAAAGTGCTGGGATTACAGGCGTGAGCCACCACACCCAGCCTTCCAGTTTTCTTCTTTTTGCTCTAGATTGTCTTAGCTATTCAGAGGTTTTTGTAGTGCCATATGAATTTTAGAATTTCTTTTTCTACTTCTGTATAAAAGGGCATAATGGAATCTTGATAAGGATTGTATGGAATCTGTAGATTGCTCTGGGTAATATGAACACTTTAACACTAATTAATTCTTCCAATCCATAAACATGGAGTATCTTCCTATTTATTTGTGTCTTCTTCAATTTCTTTTATCAATAGTTTATCATTTTCAGTCTACAGATTTTTCACACCCTTGATTAAATTTATTCCTAAGTATTTACTTTTTTGTAAACATTAGAAATGGGATTATTTTCTTGGTTTCTTTCTCTGATAGTTCATTGTTCACGTACCGAAATGCTGCTAGTTTTTGTTGTTGTTGTTGGAGACAGAGTCTCACTCTGTCGCCCAGGCTGGAGTGCAGTGGCGTGAATTCAGCTCACTGCAACCTCTGCCTCTTGGGTTCAAGCAATTCTCCTGCCTCAGCCTCCTGAGTAGCTAGGACTAGAGGTGCCCACCACCTTGCCCAGTTAATTTTTGTATTTTTAGTAGAGACAGGGTTTCATCATGTTGGCCAGACTGGTCTTGAACACCTGGCTTCAAGTGATTTACCCACCTCAGCTTCCCAAAGTGCTGGGATTACAGGCATAAGCCACCAAACCTGGCCAGAAATGCCACTAGTTTTTATATTGATTTGGTATCCTGTAACTTTAATGTATCCATTTATTGGTTCTAACAGATTTTTACGGGGGCCTTTAGGGTTTTATATATATAAGATTACATCATGAGCAAACAGCAACAATTTCATTATTTCCTTTCCTGTTTGGATGCCTTTTATTTATCTTCCTTTATTGCTCTGGCAAAGACTTCTGGTACTATATTGAATAGACACAGTGAGAATGGGCATTCTTGTCTACAAAAAAAAGCTTTCAACCTTATCATTGAATATAATATCATCTATAGGCTTGTCATGTATGTCTTTATTGTGTTGAGGTACATTCCTTCTGTACCTAATTTGTTGCAAGGTTTTATCATGAAAGGACATTAAATTTGGTTGAATGCTTTTCTGCATCTAACAAGATGATATGATTTTTGTCCATAATTCTGTTAATGTGATATCACATTTTTAGATCTGCATATGTTGAAACATCCTTGCATCCATAGGATAAGTCTCACTTAATCATGGTAAATCATTCTTTTAATGTGCTGTTGACTTTAGTTTGCTAGTATTTTGTTGGGGATTTTTACATCTATGTTCTTCTGAGATAATGGCTTGTAATTTTCTTTTCTTATAATGTCCAGGTCTGGCTTTGATGTCAAGGTAATGTTGACCTCATTAAAAAGCTTTAGGGCCAGGTGCAGTGGCTCACGCCTGTAATCTCAGCACTTTGGGAGGCCAAGGTGGCCAAATCATTTGAGGTCACGAGTTTGAGACTAGCCTGGCCAACACAGTGAAACTCTGTCTCTACTGAAAATAGAAAAATTAACTGGGCACAGTGGCAGGTATCTGTAATCTCAGCTACTTAGGAGACTGAGGCAGGAGAATCACTTGAACCCAGGAGGCAGAGGTAGCAGTGAGCCGAGATCATGCCGCTGCACTCCAGCCTAGGAAACAGAGTAAGACCCTGCCAAAAGAAAGAAAGAAAGAGAAAGATTTAGACATATTCCCTCCTTTTCTATTTTCGGAAGAGTTTAAGAAGGATTGGTATTAGTTTTCCTTGAAATGTTTGGTAGAATTTACTGGTGAAGCCATCAGGTCCTGGAATTTTTTTTGATGGGAGACTTAATTTTTTATTCAATCTCTATTTGCTATTGGTCTGTTTAGATTTTGCATTTTTCCTTGATCCACTGTTGGTAGGCTATGTGTGTCTAGGGATTTCTCCATTTATTCTAGGTTATCCAATCCATTGGCATGTAACTGTTCATACTAATCGCTTACAATGCTTTGTATTTCTGTGGTATCAGCTGTAATGTCTCCTCTTTTGTTTCCGATTTTATTTTAGTTTTCTTTATTCTTAGTATAGCTAAGGTTTTGATTTTATATTTTCAAAAAACCAATGATTGATTTTTGATTTTTAAATTTTTTTTAGTCTTTATTTCATTTATTTCTGCTGTTCGTTATTTATTTCCTTCTGATAACTGTAAGCTTAGTTTGTTCTTTTTTGTTGTAGGCATTTATTGCTATGCATTTCCCTCTTAAATCTGCTTTTGCTGCCTTCTATCAGTTTTGTTGTAGTTCCATTTTTGTTTTCTTCAACACATTTTAAAATTTCTCTTCTGATTTCTTCTTTGACCCATTGGTTGTTCAGTAGCATATTGTTTAATTTCCACATATTTGTTAACTTTCAAGATTTCTCCTGTTACTCATAATAGAAAAACTGTACTCGCTTTTCCGCCCGCTCCCCCCTCCCCCCTAGCGCCGCTCCGGCTGCACCGCGCTCGCTCCGAGCTTCGGGCTCCTGCTAAGCTAGCGCCGCCGTCGTCGTCTCCCGTCAGTCATCATCATGATTATCTACCGGGATCTCATCAGCCACGATGAGATGTTCTCTGACATCTACAAGATCCGGGAGATCGCAGACGGGCTGTGCCTGGAGGTGGAGGGGAAGATGGTCAGTAGGACAGAAGGTAACATTGATGACTCGCTCATTGGTGGAAATGCCTCTGCTGAAGGCCCCGAGGGCGAAGGTACCGAAAGCACAGTAATCACCGGTGTCGATATTGTCATGAACCATCACCTGCAGGAAACAAGTTTCACAAAAGAAGCCTACAAGAAGTACATCAAAGATTACATGAAATCAATCAAAGGCAAACTTGAAGAACAGAGACCAGAAAGAGTAAAACCTTTTATGACAGGG